>JAVJIF010011218.1:0-121587 GCA_038442645.1 Agave tequilana | reverse complement strand
GCATGCTAATCTAATGGCAAATAATGTGGAATTAAAATCTATTATACAAACTAAAATTTTACACAATGTGTAACCAAAGAGTGAAGCTGAATTCTAGGTGAAGGGCTCTGGACTTCTCCTTAAGATTCCTGTAGATTAAGAGTTGAGGAGCCACTATGGCTCTCTTGATTGAATACTAGTATAAGCAACATAAGCAATCTTATGCATACATATAAGTGAAGCGCAAGGAAATATCAAGCAAGTAAATGATATAAACATAATAGCATGCAAAATATAAAACACAAGTGAAAGAGAGATAAGCAATCGCAAATAAGGGAGATTTGTTTTGAGGCTCGAGCACACTTGTTCTACGTTCCCGCCTTCAACACTATGAAGGATTTTCACTAAAATGATCTCCTAAGATCACTCGGTGCCGCAACACCTACAACGAGCTCTCTCAAGAACTCTTGGACTCACAAGTGCCTCACTTGTTCCCGAAAAATAACACACGCAAACACACTGGCTTACCGAGGCCGCACCTCTACAAATCCTCAAAATAGAAGGTGGAACACTTGGTGATCTTAACACTTGATCAACCTCACAAGCAAAGCTCCTATGAGATAGATATGGCTATGAAAAGTTCAAGCTTGTGTGAGAAAAAACAAGATAGATTTGAAAGTGAAGAACTCAAAAAAAAAGCTTTTGAAAAACTCCAGAGAATCACTCTTAATAAACATACTTTTGATATGAAAGTTTAGCCCAAAACTTGTTGAAAAACTTCTGTTGGAGATGAAAAAATGGCTTTTGAAAACTCTCCAAAAATCTTACATAAAACAGGCCAAAAGATCCCTTATTTGTAGGGGATCAAAACTAGCCATTATGGCTCAAAATCTGGCCAGAATGGCTTGTCGGTTGATTGCTCGATCGATCGACCAACGGTCAAATTTCTGACCGTTGGAGTCTGGCAGTCGACCGACCACAGACCCAGACTGTGCAATAGGTCAACTTTGGAAAGTTTAAAGGCCTAAAATGTCAGAATTTGAAAATAAGATGAAGAATTTATATATCTTAAAATTTTCTTTATAATGAAGCTCAAATAAACTCAATATGCTATCAGAGTAGAAATTTATCAACAAAATACTAAAAGGTGTCAAACTAGAAACAGTAAACTATTTTCAGAACAAGAATAGATTTCAACCCGATATTTGATATCTTTAACATTTAAGTCAGAAAATGACCATTGAACAAGAAATGTAGATCTAAAAGTTATCTTTGAAATGCAATTTAAATCATATTGATTGAATAAGAATAAAAATTTATGGCCAGCAACAACAAGAGTGTCGAGCAAATCAGCAGAACGGTCAGCTGCCCGGTCGACCGAGAAAACCCGAGAGCTCTGCAGGCTCAGTCAGTCGACCGGTCTATCAGCCGATCTCTATAGCGGTCGACCGGTCGGCCGACTGAGCTAAGGTCACATGGGCTTGTGCACGTCTTGTGCACGGTCGACCGAGCCTTGCTTCAGTCGACTGGTCGGTCGACTACCAGCAGCCAAAAAAACAGTTTTAATAACCTTTTAAAATACATCTTAAATTCCATAAAATCTCCATAAAATTCACAAAAATAAGTTCTTATCAATACTGCGAAATACAAATATCTGTGATCAAAAATTAACACATATTAGAAACATGTGAACTATTTTTGAGCCATCAAAGTTAAAGCTTAAAACCAAAACTGTTAAAACTAAAACTGAAAACTTTTCTTATGAAAACACTATATAAATTTTGTTTGTGTGTATATAAGCTTAAGTTACCCATAACTAATTTATCTTTTATGTTTTATTTTAAAACAAAAATCTTAAACTTACAAACTCTTGACTCAATTCTTCTCTTGAAAATCTTCTCTTCATCTTGACTTGAACCAAACTTGATCCAACGAGCGATGACTCATCTTTTAGTACTCGATGCGATCTTGATGCGCGGGCTCTTGAATCAACGCATGCTAGCTCCAAAACTTGACTTCAAATCTTTTGTTGAAGCTAAACATCGACTAAGATCTTGGCATATATCTGAGACTTAGAAAATACAAGATCATTAGTACAATAAGTACATGAGTTAATCATCATCAAAACTAGAGTGATGGACTTTTGGCCAACACCTTAAATTGACTTAATTTCTTTAAAAAAATAGGTTAAAATATTATTTCTCTTTTCAAAAAGTTTTTAAAAACAAAGAAAATGTTAAAAAAATTTAAAAAAAAGAAAACATATGTTATGTTAGAACCCTTCCCACGCCTATCCCATGCACTGTCCTCAATATATGAGTGAATGCATAAATGCATGAAAAAGCAGAAAGGGAAGGAATATATTACCTTAAGTTATTAGTTCCAGTGGTGGCAGGATTGGGTCAAGCATTGAAACCCAATCAAGATAATGTGGCGGTTCACGAAACCCATCTTTATTGACCTCTTTTCTATTTACATGTTTACAATTCCTAATATGAATAGATTCATGAGAGATCCTATCATGAAAATTATTTTCTTTATATGACCAATCTTGAAAAATTATCACGGAGTCATCATAATCTATACCTATGTTCAACAAAAGAATATGACTTGGTGGAATGGTTGATTTGGGCTCTGAAATGAAAAGTTTGGGAACCAATACTAAATTGAGAAACTCAACTTTGGGTTCGAGGGTCGATTTTGGTTCAAGAATTGGGTCCAAATCAAAGAAATAAAATTCACATTCTTTTCCCATCAATGGAATGTGGCTATCCAAAATTGGTGATTTAATTTCTAAATCTATGGGTATGAGAATAAATGTTGGCTCAAAAATTGGTCCAAATTGGGTAAGGATACAGGAATCAACATAGATTCGAAAAGTGTAAGTCACCTGAGGAGGGGTGAATATGTGACTAGCAATCTAATGCAACACTAATGCGGAATTAAGAACTAATTATGTAAACTAAATAAACACACTTTATACACATAAAGAGTGAAGCCGAATTCTCGGTGAAGGGCTTTGGACTTCTCAAAATTCCTCTGGACTATGAGTTGAGGTGCTACTTTAGCTCTCTTGGTTTGATACAAGTGTGTATACAAGCACAATGACAATATCAAGCATGTAAGGATATGATCAATACAAAAGCATCCAAGATATTAAAATAACCTAAGCATGTATATAATTAAAGCACAACCATATCAAGCATGTGAGGATGTAAACAATAAAAGCATGCAAGATATATAAACATGTGAGAGAGGGAGAGATAAATAATTGCAAACATGAGAGATTTGTTTCGAGGTTCGAGCCACTTGCTCTACGTACCCGCCTTCATCACTATGAAGGATTTTCACTATATTTGATCCCGCAAGATCACTCGATGTCGCAAACACCTACAACGAGCTCCCTCAAGAACTCTTGGACCCGCAAGTCCCTCACTTGTTCCCGCAAGAACAACATATGTAAGTACACTACTAGCTTGCGGAGGTCACACCTCTACAATGAGCTCCCTCAGGAACTCTACAATGACCTCCCTTAAGAGATCTACATCGTGAACCCATAAGTTCGCCTCCCCAATTACAAAGATGTAAACTTGGTGATCTCTACACTTTATCACCAAAAACTCTCTCACAACAGGATAAATATAGCAATGGAAAGCTCAAGTTTGTCTGAGAAAAATAAGATAGAGTTGTGGTGAAAAACTCAAGAAATTTCTTTTGAAAAATCTTAAAAACTCTCCTTTTGATATGAAAGTTTTAACCCAAAAACAAGTGGAGAAAAACTCTAAGAGAGATGGGAAAATTTGGCTCTAAAACTTCTCAAAAATCTTGTATAAAACTAGCCAAAACAACCCCCTTTTATAGAGCTATAAAAAATTGCCCCAACTAAAAAATAGTTATTGGGGCAAATCCCCAGGCGATGACCTGCTGGTCAACCGGTCAACGGTCAAATTTATGACCGTTGGGGTTGCCAATTGACCACTCGGTCGACGCACCTAGGTCTTGACATGTCGATCGATCGGTCGGTCGATCGAGGCAAGAACTAAAGAGCAAAGTTCTCTGCTGGTTAATCGCTCGGTCGACTGGGCCAGACCCAGAGAGTGAATTATCTGGATCGGTCGATTGCCTGATCTACCGGCCCTCAAGCCAGGGCTTGTGCAGTCTCTGTGCACATCAGTCGACCGCTCAATAGACCTACTTCTGGCTCAATCGATCGGTCGGTCGACCTCCGAAGGTCAGGTCAGGGATAAAAAAGGATTAAAACTTGGTCTTTTTAACATCCTATAAAATCTCACAAAATCATATAAAATCTACAAAAATAAGTTCATTTAAATACTTTGAAATCCAATATATGTTATAAAAAATCAATACATATTACAAACAAGTTGAACTATTTTTGCAATATACAAGTTCAGCTTTAAACAAAAATCGGTATTTTTCAAAAATTAACTTTGAAATGAAAAACCGATTTTTCCAAAACTTGTTCAAATACAAAAATATGATATTAAAACTTATTTGAGGTATAGTGTGTATGGATATGATCCAATACACATATAAGATGAAATATCTATGTTTTTGACAATAAGCTCTAAACAAAGTTTTGATAAATACAAAACTTAAAAACCATGAACTAGAAATATCAAAATGTTTTTCTAAACATTTGAGCTATCAATGTGTATGGTGAAAATGCACCTAGAGGGGGGTGAATAGGTGTAAAGCTAATCTAATACCAAATGATGCGGAATTAAAAATCTATTGCAACACACTATGTGTAACTAAAGAGTGTAGCTGAATTCCCTGTGAAGGGCTCTGGAGCGACTCCTCTAGATTCCTCTAAATAAGAGTTGAGGTGCTATTAGAAGCTCTCTTGATTCAACACAAGTGGCGCACACAAACAATACCTAGCATGTATGATATGAACAATATAAAGCAATGCAAGATATAAGAGAGATAGAGTTGAGAGATAGTGGATCAAACGCAAACACCGGATATGTTTTGAGATTCGAGCCACTGTTCTACGTCCCCACCTTCACACAGAAGGATTTTCACTATGTTTACACAGGACCTCCCACATAGGGAACCCCACTGAGGAATTTACAATTACAAACTTAGGAGTACATAACTCATCTCTCTACCATAGTCACCTCTACACAAGAGGGATGGACAATAAGTCAAACAACAATCACCTCTACACAAGAGGGATAAGGCTCAAAGCCAAACAACAACCACAATCACCTCTACACAAGAGGGATAACCACAAACTCAAAGCACAATCACCTCTACACTAGAGGGATAGGCACAAAGCCAAAGCAAAGGAAAGATTATAATCTTGGTTATCACAATAGACCACAAACAAACTCCTTATGTTCACAATAGATCACAACAATTTTTCTCATAAAACAAGATCCTATAGATAGGATTAGATAAAACAGCTCAAGTATGAAAAACAAGGTGTTTGAAAAACAAAATCACAAAGAAAATACTTGGGAAAAATACTAGAATGAAATAGAAATAAAGATCAAAATCAATTTTCCAAAGACTCTCTTTTTTTTTTATTTTTCCAACACTTGAAAACAAATAAAAGATTAAACTTTTAAGCACAAAAACTCTTTTTAAACTCTTTAGAAAATGGGCAAGATGGCATAAGTAAACTGGTTAAAAACCTCTTCTCAAATCTTATGCAAAACAGCCCTAAGAAAGCCTATAAATAGCCTCTAAAAAATCTGACCGTTGGCAGCCAGAAAAGGTCAGAATTGACCGGTCGACCGGCCAACGGTCGAATTTTTTCCCGCTAGGCACTGAGTTACAGTCGGTCAACCACCCGGTCGACCGGCCTTGTAGGCTGGCCATGTGCACGTCCTTGTGCACATCGGTCGACCGGTCCGGTCGACAGCCAGCAAGTTCTGGCTGGGAATATAGGGATTGAAAACTTATCTTTTAATCTCCAATAAAATCCCATAAAATCTTATAAATTTCACAAAAATAAGTTTTTGTTAGATATTTGAAGAACAAATATGTGTGACCAAAAATCAACACATATAATAAACAATTTGAACTATTTTTGTGATATAGAAATTAAGCTTAAAGACAAAATCGGTATTTTCTAAAAACAAACTTTGGAATGAAAATTCGATTTTTCTCAAACTTGTATAAATACAAAAATAAGATATTTAAATTCTTTTGAAGTATATTGTGTATGGATAGAATCCAATATACATATAAAGTATATATCTATATTTTGACATGAAATCTAAAATAAGTTTTGTTAATTACAAAACTATAAACACATGAAATAGAATCATCAAAATAAGTTTTTCTAATTAAATGAAGCATAGATGTAAATAGGTGAAATCTAATATACATTAAATCATGAAAACTTGTTTTGATTCTATCTATTCATGAAAATCATATATATGTATATTCGAAATCCAAAACTAGTTAAACTGAAAACCAAACATATTGAGCTTGTATGTATGTGTGTGTACTTGAGCCTGTCAACAGTATTTATCTTTACACAAGATCCAAACACAAACTCAAACTAAACAAATTGAAGTCTTCTGGTAGAACTCCTTCTCTAAGTCGACTCGATTCAAACACGATCCAAAGAGCTCGACTCCAACCAAGTGCAAGATGCGATCTTGACGCGCGAGTTCTTGAATCTACATGTGTTAGCTCCAAAACTCCTTTGTTGAAGCTAAGCACCTACTAAGATCTTGATAGCAAATCTGAAACTATATAAACACAAGATCATTAGTACTATAACTACATGAGTTAATCATCATCAAAACTAGAGTGATGAGCGTTTGGACCAACATATGGATGAAATCTAAAACACATATAAAATATGTAAGCTTGTTTTGATGAACTCTATCCATGAAACAAGATATCTTCTTTGAAGCTCAAAAACTAAAATGGTATTTTCTAAAATCAAAACTACTTTTATGAAAATATTATATAAATTTTGTGTGTGTATGAGCTTGAGCAATCCACACTAATCTATTATTTACATTTTAGCTAAAAAATAAATTCTTAATACTTACAAACTCGACTTAAGTCTTGAAAATCTTCTCTTGAAAATCCTCTCCTCTTTCTTGACTTAGTCCTAACCTTGATTCAAAGAGCTAGACTTTTCTTCAGTACTAGATGAAATCTAGATGATCAAGCTCTTAAATCAACACGTGCTAGCTTCAAAACTTGACTTTGAATTATTTGTTGAAGCTAAACACCTACTAAGATCTTGATTAAATATCTGAAACTTATTAAACATAAGATCATTAGTACTATAACTACATGAGTTAATCATCATCAAAACTAGAGTGATGGGCCTTTGGGCCAACAATCTCCCCCTTTTTGATAATGATAAAACTCATGGAGTTATATATGCATCGATTAAAGATAAGCTTCATAGAAGCTCCCCCTTAACTCATGCATAGCATAAACAATAAGGATATCCAATAAAAGCTTATAAACTAAATAAAAATATATATGCATAAATAAAAAATATTAACTTGCATATAAACTCTAAATTCTTGAGCATAAACAATAAGGATATTCAATAAAAGCTTATAAACTAAATAAATATATATGCATAAATAACAAATATTTATCATGCATATAAACTCTAAATTTTTCTCCCCTTTTTGTCAATTCATTAACAAAGGGGCGAAGATAAACAAACAATAAAGATGTATATGTGATATACATTCATGAAGAGGAGAGTCGTTAAGTTAACTCCCCCTGCATACATGCATTTCATAAAGAAGGGATGACTAAACCCTAACTCACACAAGCATAGTATACAATGTATAGACGGAGATGTTAAGCTCCCCCTACACACGTGTACCACATAAAGAATATGTAAAGTACACTCAACATGAATCAATATATAGAGGCGTTGTTAAGCTCCTCTTGCATATAGGCAATAAATATCATCAAATTTTGAAAAATTTTAAAACACTTTTTACAATAAATTTTAGAAATTTCTTGAAGTTAACAAAATGAATTATGATACATATGAAATTAAAATGTAGTTGACAAAACAAATATAGGTACCACTAGTAGATAAACAAAATTATTTAGATACCAAAAGTAGATTTTGATACCAATTGAAGGTGAAACATGAAGTATATTTTGATACCAAAAAAATATCAATTGAAATCAATTCATAAGCCTATAGAGATACCAATCAACATTTAGAATTAAATCAAGCTTAGCATAAACTTTTTGTGCTTAAAATAAAATATGTGACATTGTAAAATAAGCACAATCTAAATCACTATATGTATGTATGAAAATAAAAATATCACATATGGTGCATACATATAGAAACCAAAATATGAGTATACAAAATGAATAAATCATGAAAATTATGTATAACTCATAACTAAAGTACATTTTGATACCATTGTAAGTGAAATACGAAGTGCATTTTGATAACAAAAATTCTAATTAAAATTAATGCATAAGCTTGTAGAAATATCAATAAATATTTAGAATTAAATCAAGCTTAGCATAAACATATTGTGCTTTAAAATTGTGTAAAGATATTGTAAAGGAAACACAATAAAAATCATATATATGTATGAAAATATTACTTAAAATTTGGTGCATACATATATAGAAAACACAATATGAGTATGCCAAAGAATTTTCATTAAAATCATGTATATCTCATGCCTACTGTCATATTCATGGACATGCTTGAAAGATTTTCAATAAGGTATACAAGGCATGGTCGCCCAACCATCCGCCCTTTGGTTGGGAAGGTTTTCAAAAATAAGATCTGAGACTAATTTGAGCATGGATTGAAACTCTATCAATTTAAGAATCAAAAAATTAGCTTAAAATAATTTTTAAAAAACTAATTAAAGATCCTTCAAAACATGAAACCAAATCATATATCCCATGAAACATGCTAAGTTCACAAAAATTGTGAAGCAAGATCTATAAGGCACAAAAATTAGCTCATGAAAACAAGGTCATGAGTAAACAAAAGAAATGTGAGTGCACAAAAATTATGTGAATAGCATATTCATGAAAATAATCAATAAAGCTAAAAATAAATTTTTAATCAAAAACATGAAAATCATAAAAAATAAAATTTTCACCAAAATTAAACAAACATCAAGGTATATGTATGTTTTATGGAAACTAAAAGTATACATACATATCCCAAACACAAATGAGTCATAAATGAAATTTTTGCATGAAGGCAAATGACTCAAGGATATACATGTATATTTATTAGTTTTAGACAAAAATAACAGATGCATAAAGCTAAAAATGTACAAAAATAGGAAAAACAAGTATAAATGAAATAATTATTAAAACTAGGTTATACATGTACATGTAATGAGTACAAATGAGCAATGAAGCACAAACATATAATAATCAAGTGTAGCTCACTATTGGTACAAGTATAAACATAAGTTTTAACGAAAACTATATCTAAACAAGTAATTGTAAGTCACCTAGAGGGGAGTGAATAGGTGATGAGCTAATCTAATGGTCAATAATGTGGAATTAAAACTTATATGATGCAAACTAAATCTTCTTAAACTAAACACCACGTATAACACAAGAGTGTAGTCGGATTCCCCGTGAAGGGCTCTGGACTAACTCCTCAAGATTCCTCTAGATAAGAGTTGAGGGGCCGCATTGGCTCTCTTGGTTGAATACAAGTGTTAGCAAATAATCCCCAAGCATATAATAATAAGTACACAATATATCAAGCATATAAAGATGAAGACAATAATAGCATGCAAGATATAAAGACAAGAGTAAGAGATAGAGAGTGAGCAATCACAAATACGGGAGATTTGTTTCGAGGTTCGAGCACACTTGCTCTACGTCCCCGCCTTTAACACTTGAAGGGTTTCCACTATAATCGATCCCACCGGATCACTCGGTGCCGCAACACCTATAAGGCGAGTTCACACTTGAACTCCTTGGACTCTCTAGTCCTGTACACACCGCAAGCCCACTAGCTCGCCGAGGCTGCACCTCAAACACCGAGTTCACACACGAACTCGAAAACACCGCGAACACACTCGTCCGCCTCCTCAAAGCAAAGATGGAACTTTGGTGATCACAACACTTTGATCACCTAAAAT
Source organism: Agave tequilana (assembly GCA_038442645.1). NCBI lineage: Eukaryota > Viridiplantae > Streptophyta > Magnoliopsida > Asparagales > Asparagaceae > Agave > Agave tequilana. The sequence goes on along the minus strand of JAVJIF010011218.1, from coordinate 111,499 downwards.
CCTATCACAACAAATATCCCTATAGGTAGATATAGCAATGGATAGCTCAAGTGTTATGTGAGAAAACAAGGATTGAAATGGTGGAGGAAAAACACAAGAAATCACTTTTAAAACACTCTTGATAAACTCCCCTTTTGATTGGAAATAGTTGCTCTCAAATGAGTGGAGAAAACCTCTTAATAGAGTAGGAAAAACTATTTTTAAAACTCTCCAAAATTCTTAACTAAAACAGCCCCCAAAGGCCCCAATTTATAGGGCTCGAAAAACTAGCCGTTGGGAGCCAGATTGACCTGTCGGTCGACCGCCCGGTCGACCGGCCAACGGTCAGATTTCTGACCGTTGTGCCAGCAGTCGACCGGCCTGGTCGACCGAGGCCTGGATATAGAGAGCAGGCTATCTGTCCGGTCGACCGGCCCAGTCGACCGGGGCTTTCCAGAGAGCAGAGCTCTCTGGCGGTCGACCGACCCGGTCGACCGGCCCTCCAGCCAAGCTGGCGTGAACGTTCTGTGCACGTCGGCCGACCGACTCGGTCGACCGACTTCAAGCTCGGTCGACCGGTCCGGTCGACCGACAGAAGCCAGGTCAGGTCAAATTAGGGATTTAAAAGGTTGTCTTTTTGGCTAAAATAAAATCCCATAAAATTACGAAAAATCTACAAAAATAGTTTCAGTATTAAACTTTGATATACAAACATGTTTGATCAAAATCAAAACATGTTATAAACATTTTGAACTATTTTTGTAACTTAAAAATTTTGGCTAAAAACGAAAACTGTATTTTTCCAAAATTAGTTTTTCCAAAACTTCTCCAAATACAAGAACAAGATATTTTAAGCACTTTGAAAGCATAGGGTGTATGGATATGATCCATTACACACACATGGTGAAATGTCTATGTTTTTGACATTAAGCTCTAAATTTGATTTTGGTTAAAACATATATACTTTGAATACCAAAAACCAAACCGGTATTTTTCATAAAGAAAACTCTTTTGTATTTTTCCAAAATAAAATTCTTTTATGAAAACTCATCTAAATCAAGAGTGTGTGTGTGTGTAAGATATACTTGAGCAATCCACCAACTATTCTATCCTTTACATTTTATCTAAAAACAAAATCTTATAAAAACAAACCTAGACGCAAGTCTTGATCTTGAAGGTCTTCACTTGAAGTCTTCTTATTTTCTTGACTTGGTCCAAACTTGATCCAAAGAGCTAGACTCCTCTTGAGTACTTGATGTGGTCTTGATGCACAAGCTCTTGAATCAAACCGTGCTTGCTCCAAAACTTGTCTTTAAATCCTTTGTTGAAGCTACACACCTACTAAGATTTTGATCATAAATCTGAAACTAATTAAACACAAGATCATTAGTACTATAACTACATGAGTTGATCATCATCAAAACTAGAGTGATGGGCCTTTAGGCCAACAATCTCCCCCTTTTTGATGATGACAAAACTCATGGAGTTATATATGCATGGATTAAAGTAAAGCTTCAAAGAAACTCCCCCTTAACTCATGCATAACAATAAATAAAAAGATGTGGCAATAAGGCACATAAAACTAAACACTATGTATGCAAATATAAGGAGATAAACATGCCAATCAAGAATAAAATACATCAAATTCTTTTTCTCCTATTTGCAAAACAAAACATATATGCATAAACATAAATCCTCCTCCCCTTTATGTATAAAGCAAGGAAAACATGCATATATAAAGTCCAAATACTTCTCCCCTTTTTGTCAATCATCAACAAAGGGGTTAAAGTAAAACAAAAAAAATGTTCTCCCCCTCAAAGAGGTGAACTCAAATCAATAAAGAGATATATGTGATATACATTCATGAAGAGGAAGACACTAAGTTAACTTCCCTACATATATGCATTACATGAAGAAAGGATGACAAGCCCTAATTCACATAACACATAATATGCAATGCATAAGAGGAGATGTGAAACTCTACCTACACACGTGTATCGCATAAAGAAGAGTTGTCATGCTCCTCAATATAAGATACACTAAACATGAATCTATATGTAGAAGAGATGTTAAGCTCTCCTTGCATATAGGCAAAATAAATCAAAACATTTTTAATTTACTCATTAAAACGAAAATTTTGAATTTTTCTCAATAAAAATAAATTTTGAGATATCTTAGTAAATCAAATTTTAAGATATCATAAAAACAAAATTTTTAATGTACCACTCGTAGTCAAATTTTAAGATACCAATAGTAAGAAAACATTATTGATACCAATTGAAAATTATTGCATATTTTTGATATCAATGAAAATATCAATTTAAAAATATTGCATAAGCTTATTAAAAGATATCAATTGAGAAATCAACTGAAAATTAGGATTTGAAGTAAGCTTATCATAAACATACTTTGTGTTTTTAAAACATGTAAACATCTTGAGAATCAAGTATAAATATATATGATTTGTTTGTGCTTGATTTTCAAAACATATATATGTATGGAAAAGACAATATCAATAGGAATTGATATTATGGAAATTATGAAGCATACATATATAAGAAACAAAATATGAGTATATACAAAATAAATATCAATTGAGATACCAATTGACAATGTAAATCAAGTATATAACTCATAACCTACCGCCCTTTTGATTGAGGCTAAACCTGCACACAAATACGAAATTTCAGAACTTAAAATGAAGATGTGCAAGTGCTCAATTCTTACCGCTATAGCAAGTGGCTATACGGGTCGTGATCCACAAGGAGGGTTTTGCGATAGAAGCGTTTACGTTCTTTATTGAAATTGTTATGAAAACCAAACGAGAGTTCTTCTCTGTTTTTAAGTTAAAAAAATAAGAAAAGAAAGTTATGTTAAAGTTAGAAGAAAATGAGAGATGAAGAAGGTGGGAAAAAAATCAGAAAATGGCGAAAGCGACTATGTACAAATGATTATTTACAAGGAAGTGAAAAGGATGATTTGGAAGAGGTAATGTTGGTGATTTAATTTACAGAAAAAAGAAAGAAAAGAAATAAAACAATACTCACCTTCTTTTCACCAAAAGCTTACCTTGAATCATTAGCGACGATGTTACCTTGAATTGGAGGCAATCAGCGCATAGCCCATAAGAGTCGATTTTTGGTCTCTTCCACATTACATTATCAAGATACTCAAGCATGAAATGATACAGAGAGACTCACAATTTCATCGTCATGAGCTATCGGTAGCACTCGCAAAAGCAAGGCTCTTTCGATGCTTTAGACTCACTTGGAAGACAGTTGTACTAAAAAGAAAAGTGAAGTAGAAAAGAAGAAGAAGAAGAAAATTAAAAATAAGTACATACGAAGAAAGAACATCGATTCGATTTCAAAACGATCAAAGAAAAGAAGTAACCTTACACCATTGTCACTCTTAGCTCAAGCTTCATTCTTGTTCTTCGATGAAAGTTGATCTCCTCTGAATTACATAAATAAAAACTAAAATTACATGAACAAGAAAAATAAAAACCTAAACTAAGAAATGAAAAACTAGTCTAAATCCTAACTCTGCATGGACGTCCATTTTCAGCACAAAGAATGGCCTTTTATAGGCAAAAAACCCAACAAGCAGGATCCCGGGGAGATCGGGGGAGCAAACGCTCCCCCTAACTCCCCAAGATTGCCGCGGAAACGCGACTTTTGCCGCGTTTTCGCGGCCAAGGTGTGGCCAGGTGGCCACACCCTATTGGTGGTTTGCCCTGGTTTCGCCCTCTGACTTTATCTGGAGTTGGTTTTTCAGTTTGAGTCTCAGATTCTGACGAAATGGCCTTGGATTCTTGGCTTTAACCGATCGATTCTGAGAGGATTCTTCTCAACCAGTTTTCAACCTCTTGATTTTGCCCTGATTCAATGAGTGCGAATTAATTCTGATTTAATTCAGAATTTTGGTGGGCTTTGGGCTCATTTCTCTTCATCTCCTTAAAGATTGGGCCTGCAAATAAATCAAACAATTAATTAGGACAATGCAGGCTTTTATTCTATAAAAGTATGGACATATGATATTAAATATGCAACATTAGCGACCAATCACACCCCCATACCTATCTTTTGCTCGTCCTCGAGCAAAACAACTAAACTATACTAAGGATTATTAGACCACTTTCGCAGGTCACGCGATTGCACTGAGCATGTGCAACAAGCCGTTAAACCTCTAGGTTTCCCCTAGAGGACGAGTTTTGTCTCGTGAGGGTTTTCAGCGGATTACACCCACAAAATCCATAAAGAAAGGGAAATAAAGAGTTAGTATTTTCGAAAAGCATTTTGAAAGAGAAAAATATTTGAAATATAATTGTAAGATCTAAGCAATCTATAAGTTATAGGAAAACTGAATTTTTCATTCCTAAACTTAGTCTCTATTCAAAAATTTATTGTCAATCAAAGTAAGGAGTCAAACTGTACTTCTCATCTAGTCTATTACTTTACCCTAAGTCATATGCACCTTGTGATCGTGAAAATTTTGACTCAGGTTTCATTAACTCTAACTCTTATGCCTTATTTATATATATATATATATATATATATATAATATATATATATATATATATATATATATATATATTATATATATATATATATATATATATTTGGTGGTATTCTTAGTTCTATTAGGCTTTCTAATCTGCCCATGTAACGAGCCTTTAATCGATGACTCTCAAACCAGACGGTCTTAGGGCACCGGGTGAGAAAACACCCCAAGGACTTAAGAACTCGAGCAAACAAGGCCACAAAACTAAGGATTTTATTATATGGACCTCCTTTAGGCGTGAATACTTATGCTTTATTAGGCACAAATACCCAGCTTAATCAAAGGATTTTTTTTTTCAAACTTATTCAATCATCTTTCGCGTAAATACTAAGGCTTGCTTAGGCCAAAGCACCTAGCTAATCAATAATTAGATTTGCTTATTTCTTTCTTTTTCTCTTTTTTTTATATATATATTTTTTATAAGGCATAAGAATTTTTATTTTTGAACCCTAAGTGTGTAAGTGTATGAGGTGTGCATACTTCATCAAGGTAAGATCAAGACTAAATTACTTTGACAAATTTTCTTCCTAACCCTAAAAATCAAACAAATAATCATATTTTGACCAAGTATAAGAAATCCGAATTTAGATTTTCCTATTCCTTAAAATTAACTTAATTTCTTACAAAAAATATGTCAAAATATTATTTCTATTTTCAAAAAGTTTTTAATAAAAAAGAACCTAAGTTATGTTAGACCCTCCCCCACACCTATCTCATGCATTGTCCTCAATGTATGAATTAATGCATAGATGCATGAAAAAGAAGAAAGGAAGGAAAATGTTACCTTAAGGTGGTGGTTCCGGTGGTGGTCTGATTGGTCCACGAAATGCGGCCCAATCGACTTTTCGTGGGATTCGGAGGAACCCACCAGAATTTTCTTTAATATAACCCATTAAGATTGTGTATCCCTGAAGGATTTTTATTAAAAATTTAACCCCATCTAATTTTCAAATTCCATAATTAATTTCGGAGTCAAATTTATTAACCACCTCGTCCCAGAATGGAGTATGAAAAGATAGAATGATTGACTTGGACTCAGGAAGTACAGGAACTAATACTGACTCAGGAAAGTGACTTAAGTCAAGTAAAGGTTCAGGAGTCGAGATTGGTTCAAGAAGCGGGTCCAAGTCAAGAAGTTGAAACTCAAGTCCACATGTATTTCTAACAATGGGATGTGACTTAATATTGGTGATTCAAGTTCAAGAATGATAGGTGGGGGAATCAAAACTGACGCTAAAATATTACTCAAGTTTGGTAACAAAACAGGAGTCAATAATGATTCAGAAAGGTGAACTGGATCACAGATTTGAGAATCTAGGTCACATATCTCATTGAGTTCAATATCATAAAAATGAGAACTTGTCAATTTGTCAATAGGATCTTCAAAAGTGTATAATTGGTCAAGTTCAATATGATCCTCAAAGATGGGTGATTCAATTTCATTATGAATTGGTACATGATCCAATGTTGACTCTGGGAAAAGATCGAAATCAGGTGAGGACACCGGAGTCATTATTGAATCAGGAAGTAAAACTGAATCACTAAGTTGAGGTTCAAGATCATATTCATTCTCAAGTTCTATTTCAGGAAAGGAATAACTTGCCAAACTGTCAATATCTTTTTCAAAATTTGGAGTTTGGGCAAGTTCAAATTGTTGTCTGAGATAGAATTTTGATTTTCAAAACAACATGACTTTTCGGCTCTAACAGAATGGTAAGTGACATCAGAACGGTGGGAACGTAGAGATTCGACCATCATATCTATGTCACGATTACGAGCGTTTTGAGCCTGAGTCATGGCTTCATGCATCTTTTTATAGTTGATAGGCTCATTGTTTTGATGAAAAGATGAAGTATTGTCTTGGAATTGGTGGTGAAATTGTGAGTCCATCAGATTTTGGGATTTGTGTTTGGACTCACGCATACTCATTTCCAAAATTGATAGTTTCCTATTTTGGACTGGTGGAACTGAGTATGAATCTTGAAAATATTGTGGACTAGGTGGAGAAGGAGGACAAGTTGGTTGAAAATTATGCTCGGGGGAGGTGAATCCCCACTGACTCGGTGAAGAGTTGAAATCATTATGGAAATTATAGTTATTAGATTGGGGGCATGGGTTATATTGATTCGGATAAGACCAATCAGGCACACTAGGTTGGTTAAAGTCATGATATGCCGGGTTGGCAATATCCGAAAATGAACTCGGTGTGTAATATGGATTATTATTAAAGTTAAAAAATTATTATTATAAGCCATATCACACAATAGAATACAAAAAAGAAAGAAAAAACAAACAAATAAGCAAACAAATAAAAAGAGAAAATTCTAACTAAGTTAGGGTAGACCTATGACCTAGACAACTCCTAACTGATTAGACTGTCCACGGGAGGTCTAATGCAGACTTTGACCATAAGCTAATCAGCCAGGTCAGGGCAAGGTTGGTGGGAGGTTTTCCGTCAAAGACGTTCCTTAATTAAATAACCACCACCTTCGGGCTTTCGGCCCTTAATCCCTTTCCTAGACACTGATTTTGCAGGAGTCAAATTCTAACACTTTTCCCCCTTAGGATAATCTTCTAATTGAGTCCGAGATGTCCCTAGGGCCAACGTCTACTCATTTTAAGTTAAGCTTGGGTTAGTGAATGCTTGGAATCTGATTTTTGGGCTAAGAAAGGGTGATTAAATCCCCACCTTATCTTGTTAATGGGTGGTGCCCTTAAGATCAGTTTGTGCAAGTGTACAGGATATGTAAATAAGATTCACTCAAAGCGATAAAAATCAACCAAGAGATGAGTCCTATTCTACATGCAATGCGAACGTACCTTGCTCCAGCACTCTTCAACAGTAAAAATAAATGAATTGAAAAGACATGTGCCTAAAATGCAAACGTCTAATCAATTTTTTATCTTTCAACAAATGTTTTACTGTTGATTATTAGCAGGCTTATGTGATGGCATATAAGAAAAAGTAAAGTTGCAGAAAACTAGAATTTGCAAAGCAAGAAGCCCTGCAAAAAGACAGTTAGTAGTCCACTCCTTTTTGTCGCGTTTTCGCGGCGTTGGCCGCGGATCCGCGGCAAAGCAGAGGGCACTTGGTCTCTGCTTTCTAGAGCAGAGGCCCAAGGCCACTTATATGTTACTGCAACTTTAATTCCTGCTTTGCTTGCCCTTTAACCTGCAACAGAGAAGAAAGTTCATTTTAGTTCTAAAAAATTTTCAATAAAAATTCAGATTTCAATAAAAACGTTACCCTCCCCGGCAACGGCGCCAAAATTTGATTGAGGCTAAACCTGGACACAAAATTCGAAATTTCAGAACTTAAAATGAAGATGTGCAAGTGCTCAATTCTTACCGCTATAGCAAGTGGCTATGCGGGTCGTGATCCACAAGGAGGGTTTTGCGATAGAAGCGTTTACGTTCTTTATTGAAATCGTTATGAAAACCAAACGAGAGTTCTTCTCTGTTTTTAAGTTAAGAAAATAAGAAAAGAAAGTTATGTTAAAGTTAGAAGAAATGAGAGATGAAGAAGGTGAAAAAAAATCAGAAAACGGCGAAAGCGACTATGTACAAATGATTATTTACAAGGAAGTGAAAAGGATGATTTGGAAGAGGTAATGTTGGTGATTTAATTTACAGAAAAAAGAAAGAAAAGAAATAAAACAATTACTCACCTTCTTTTCACCAAAAGCTTACCTTGAATCATTAGCGACAATGTTACCTTGAATTGGAGGCAATCAGCGCATAGCCCATAAGAGTCGATTTTTGGTCTCTTCCACATTACATCATCAAGATACTCAAGTATGAAATGATACAGAGAGACTCACAATTCCATCGTCATGAGCTATCGGTGGCACTCGCAAAAGCAAAGCTCTTTCGATACTTTAGACTCACTTGAAAGACAGTTGTACCAAAAAGAAAAGTGAAGTAGAAAAGAAGAAGAAGAAGAAAACTAAAAAGAAGTACATACGAAGAAAGAACATCGATTCGATTTCATAATGATCAAAGAAAAGAAGTAACCTTACACCATTGTCACTCTTAGCTCAAGCTTCATTCTTGTTCTTCGATGAAAGTCGATCTCCTCTAAATTACATAAATAAAAACTAAAATTACATGAACAAGAAAAACAAAAACCTAAACTAAGAAATGAAAAACTAGTCTAAATCCAAACTCTGCATGGTCGTCCATTTTCAGCACAAAGAATGGCCTTTTATAGGCAAAAAACCCAACAAGCATGATCCCGGGGAGATCGGGGGAGCAAACGCTCCCCTAACTCCCCAAGATTGCCGCGGAAACGCGGCTTTTGCAGCGTTTTCGCGGCCAGGGTGTGGCCAGGTGGCCACACCCTGTTGGTGGGTTGCCCCGGTTTCGCCCTCTGACTTTATCTGGAGTTGGTTTTTTAGTTTGAGTCCCGGATTCTGACGAAATGGCCTTGGATTCTTGGCTTTAACCGATCGATTCTGAGAGGATTCTTCTCAACCGGTTTTCAACCTCTTGATTTTGCCCTGATTCAGTGAGTGCGAATTAATTCTGATTTAATTCAGAATTTTGGTGGGCTTTGGGCTCATTTCTCTTCATCTCCTTAAAGATTGGGCCTGCAAATAAATCAAACAATTAATTAGGACAATGCAGGCTTTTATTCTATATTAAGTATGAACATATGATATTAAATATGCAACATTAGCGACCAATCACCTTTATATGCACAAGTTAAAAGATTTTCAATAGGGCTTACAAGGCATAATCGCCCATCCGTCCACCCATGATGGTGTTGGTAGGGATTTTCAAAATAGGTTTCAAAAATATTTTTAGCATTGAAAATCACCACCAAATGAAGAATAATAACTAGTTAAAATAATTCTTAAAAAAACTAGTTAAAGATCCTTCAAAACATGAAACCAAAACATATGTCTATCATGAAACATACTAAATACACAAAATTCAACACTCAAGGTCCATAAAGCTCAAAATGATCATGAAACATAGTCATGAATAAATAAATGAAGTGTGAGTGATCAATAATCATGTAAGTAGTATTTTCATGAAAATAGTCAATTATGCTCAAAACAAACATGAATATTATTTTATCAAACAAAAATCATTCATTTTTCAATTAAAGATGAAAATCATAAAAATTCATTTTTCATCTTAAAAACAAACTTCTAGGTATATGTATGTTTTTATTCAAAACTAACAATATGCATACATATCCCAAACATAAAAAGAGTCTATGATATGATTTGCATGAAGGCAAGAGACTCAAGAGACATACATGTATATTTATTATATTTGAATACAAACTATATATACATGAAGTAAAACATGAAAATAGGCAAAATAAGTGTAAATGAGGAAATCATCAAAACTAGGCTATACATGTGCATATAGTGAGTACAAATGAACATTGAAGTGCAAACATATATGAATCAATTTGTTGCTCACTACTTGTACATATATATATCCAAGTTTTAATAAAAACTACATTTAAACTAGTATTTACCATATGAAACACAAAACAAATAAAACATGAACATGCTAAAGATATCATATATGAACAAGCATGTTAATAAATTAGGAGTTTAGAGATAGTTACCAAACCAAAGAACTATACTCCAAATCTCCAAAACATGGTGGTTGTCCCACCAAACCTCCTTGATAGCGGTGCATCAATATATGTGTCCATCAAGTCCATACATCCACTACCAAGGCACCATCCCTCTCACGTTTTGTGAGAGCCCGCACCTACATCAAATACAAAAGGTGGGGACTTTAGTACCCATTTTCTTTTGGGTCCTTGAGGGTTAGTCTTATAAGGAACCCAAACATTTTTGTTAGCAAAATTAATTTGATGTATCTTATCAAAATAAAACTTTGCTAAATGACCTTTGCGGCCACAATGTGTACAAGTGTATACTCTACTATGCACATGTGTATGTGTGTGATCGTGGCGTGCAAAATGTGCATATGCGTGATGAGGGTGATGTGCATGAACATGTGGAGCTTATTTCTTTGAAAACAATGACTCCAATCTTTATGATTAAAAGCACATTTGCTCAAAGTTGAGCTTAAACAATTAATTTTATTTTTCAAAAATTTAACTTCATTTTTATCAATAGTTGTGGCATGAAAAGCATGATCAATAGTTTTTTTCTTTTTAGAAACATTAACCTTTTCTTTTTCAATAATTTTTCATTTTAAAGAGTTATTTTCTTGCAAAGCAACTTCTTTTTATTTTTCCACCAAAACAATTTTATTTTTCAAATTAGTGTTTCCTTCACAAAGATCATTTAATTTAGACATCAAGGAAACATTTTCATTTTTCAAAGACTCATTTTCTTTTGAAATAATTTCAAAATTTTCTTGTAAAGAATCTTTTTCATTTAACATGCAATCAAATTTATTTTTCATTTTCTTTTTATCTTTCTTAAGCAATTCATATTTTTCAAGAAGTTGTTGACAAAATGATTCAAGCTCATCATAAGACATATCAACATCTTCTTCTACCTCGGATTCGGTAGTTACCTCAAGGGGGTTATCCCCTTGGACCATGTAGCACGCGTTGGAAGCCTCACTTCCAACATCCGAGTCGCTCCCCGCATAATATTGTTCTTGTTCGCCGAGGGAGAGTATAGTGTTCCAAACTACAAAGTCAAATCAATGTTAGATACCCTAGATAAATATTCATCATTTAGGGTTGATTTTAAAGCATGTAGGGCTTTTGCATTAGCCTCAATATTTTTGCCATTTAAACAATAAGAATCTTTAATAGTGGCAAAATAAACATTAATACCTAGGGCTTTGTGGAATAAAGACATCTTAACCTTCCAAGTTTGGATGTTAAGAATGTCAAAGGTGGGAGGTGTCATGAAGTCCATGGTGTGTGAACAAATATTATGATTAGCTATAAATGAGGATCTTTAACTCTAGGTTGTTAGACCCAAATCAAGAGCACTTGGCTCTGATACCAATTGTAAGTCACCTAGAGGGGGTGAATAGGTGATGAGCTAATCTAATGGTCAATAATGCGGAATTAAAACTTATATGATGCAAACTAAATCTTCTTAAACTAAACACCACGTATAACACAAGAGTGTAGCCGGATTCCCCGTGAAGGGCTCTGGACTAACTCCTCAAGATTTCTCTAGATAAGAGTTGAGGTGCCGCGTTGGCTCCCTTGGTTGAATACAAGTGTTAGCAAATAATCCCAAGCATATAACAATAAGCACACAATATATCAAGCATATAAAGATGAAGACAATAATAGCATGCAAGATATAAAGACAAGAGTAAGAGATAGAGAGTGAGCAATTGCAAACACGGGAGATTTGTTTCGAGGTTCGAGCACACTTGCTCTACGTCCCCGCCTTCAACACTTGAAGGGTTTCCACTATAATCGATCCCACCGGATCACTCGGTGCCGCAACACCTACAAGGCGAGTTCACACTTGAACTCCTTCGACTCTCTATTCCCGTACACACCGCAAGACCACTAGCTCGCCGAGGCCGCACCTCAAACACCGAGTTCACACACGAACTCGAAAACACCGCGAACACACTCGTCCGCCTCCTCAAAGCAAAGATGGAACTTTGGTGATCACAACACTTTGATCACCTAAAATCCTCTCACAACAAATATCCCTATAGGTAGATATAGGAATGGATAGCTCAAGTGTTGTGTGAGAAAACAAGGATTGAAATGGTGGAGGAAAAACACAAGAAATCACTTTTAAAACACTCTTGATAAACTCCCCTTTTGATTGGAAATATTTGCTCTCAAATGAGTGGAGAAAACCTCTTAATAGAGTAGGAAAAACTATCTTTAAAACTCGCCAAAATTCTTAACTAAAACAGGCCCCAAAAGCCCCAATTTATAGGGCTAGAAAAACTAGCCGTTGGGAGCCAGATTGACCTGTCAGTCGACCGCCCGGTCGACCGGCCAACGATCAGATTTCTGACCGTTGTGCCAGCGGTCGACTGGCCCGGTCGACCGAGGCCTGGATATAGAGAGCAGGCTCTCTGTCTGGTCGACCGGCCCGGTTGACCGGGGCTTTCCAGAGAGCAGAGCTCTCTGGCGGTCGACCGACCTGGTCGACCGGCCCTCCAGGCAAGCTTGCGTGCACGTTCTGTGCACGTCGGCCGACCGACTCGGTCGACCGATTTCAATCTCGGTCGACCGGTCCCGGTCGACCGACAGAAGCCAGGTCAGGTCAAATTAGGGATTTAAAAGGTTGTCTTTTTGGCTAAAATAAAATCACATAAAATTAAGAAAAATCTACAAAAATAGTTTCAGTATTAAACTTTGATATACAAACATGTTTGATCAAAATCAAAACATGTTACAAACATTTTGAACTATTTTGTAACTTATAAATTTTGGTTAAAAACGAAAATTGTATTTTTCCAAAATTGATTTTTCCAAAACTTCTTCAAATACAAAAATAAGATATTTTAAACACTTTGAAAGCATAGGGTGTATGGATATGATCCATTACACATACATGGTGAAATATCTATGTTTTTGACATTAAGCTCTAAATTTGGTTTGGTTAAAACATATATACTTTGAATACCAAAAACCAAACCGGTATTTTTCATAAAGAAAACTCTTTTATATTTTTCCAAAATAAAATTCTTTTATGAAAACTCATCTAAATCAAGAGTGTGTGTGTGTGTAAGATATACTTGAGCAATCTACCAACTATTCTATCCTTTACATTTTATCTAAAAACAAATCTTATAAAAACAAACCTAGACACAAGTCTTGATCTTGAAGGTCTTCACTTGAAGTCTTCTCATCTTCTTGACTTGGTCCAAACTTGATCCAAAGAGCTAGACTCCTCTTGAGTACTTGATGTGGTCTTGATGCACAAGCTCTTGAATCAAACCGTGCTAGCTCCAAAACTTGTCTTTAAATCCTTTGTTGAAGCTACACACCTACTAAGATCTTAATCATAAATCTAAAACTAATTAAACACAAGATCATTAGTACTATAACTACATGAGTTGATCATCATCAAAACTAGAGTGATGGGCCTTTGGGCCAACAGTAATCACCACATGGCGTACAAAACAAACATGATCATTAGGCTAAATGGACGTATTTTAGAACTAATATATACATAGTAGTTAAACAATAGTGAGAACACAAATTATGAATTCATATTAACATGGGTGTATCTCAAAGACTATTTATATATCACATGTTTAATAATATTCCATTTAACATAATGAGCATTAAAACCACATCATGCTAAAAATTATCATTCTAAAAACATGTAAACTAAAATAGGAGTTTAGAGATAGTTACCAAACCATATGAACTATTTTCTAAGTCTTCAAACCATGGCGGTCCTCCCACCAAACATCCTTGATAGCGATGCATCAATAAGGTATGTCCATCTAACTCCATATGCATCCACCATCAAGGCACCAACCTCTCATGTTTTGTGAGAGCCCACACCTATATCAAACACAAGTGGTTGGGATTTTGGTACCATATCTTTTGGGTCCATTGGGGTTAGTAACAATTGAAACTGAAATATTTTTTTTAGCAAAATTTAAATGATTTATCCTATCAAAATAAAATTTTGCAAGATGGCCTTTGCGACCACAATGTGTACATTTGTACACTCTAGTATACATGTGAGTGGGGTAAGCATGGTGTGCATGGTATGCTATGGGGTATATGCATGAGTATGTAGAATTATTTCTTGCGAAACATGAATTTGAACCTCAAGGGGTCATCCCTTTGGACCATGTAGCACATGTTAGAAGCATCACTTCCATTATCCGAGTCACTCCCCATATAGTATTACTTTTGTTCACTAAGGGAGACAAATGTGTCCTATACTGCAAAAACCGAATCAATGTTAGAAACCCTAGATAAATATTCATCATTTAAGGTTGACTTTAAAGCATGGATGGCTTTTGTGTTAGCCTCAAGATGTTTGCCATTAATAAAATATGAATTCTTAAAAGTGGCAAAATAGACATGAATTCCTCAGGCCTTAAGATACATAGACATTGTAACTTTTCAATTTTGAAAGTCAGAATGTCAAACATGAGAGGTGTCATGAAATCCATGAGTGTGTGTACAAATATTGTGATTAGCTAAAAATAGAATCTTTAACTCAAGGTTGTTAGATCCAAATCAAGAGCACCAAGCTCTGATACCAATTGTAAGTCACCTAAAGGGGGTGTATAGGTGGCTAGCAATCTAATGCAACACTAATATGAAATTAAAAACTAATTATGCAAACTAAATAAACACACTTTGTATACCCAAAGAGTGAAGCCGAATTCCCGGTGAAGGGCTCTAGACTTCTCCTCAAGATTTCTCTAGACTAAGAGTTGAGGTACTACTTTAGCTCTCTTGGTTTGATACAAGTGTGCACACAAGCACAATGATAATATCAAGCATGTAAGTGTATGTTTAATGCAAGAGCATGCAAGATATTAAAACAACCCAACCATGTATATCAATAAAGTACAAGTATATCAAGCATGTGAGAATGTAAACAATAAAAGCATGCAAGATATATGATTGAGATTTTACCTGCACACAAAATATAGTATTTCAGATTTAAGAAAAGGATGTGCAAGGTACTCAATTCTACCGCTATAGCAAGTGGCTATGCGGGTCGTGATCCACAGGGAGGGACTAGCGATGGAAGCTTGTTTAGTAAGTTCTCTTTTATTGCTACAATTAATTTTAAGTCAAGTCAGAAATAAAGTGGTAGATTAAGAAGATGGAGAAATAGAAGTGATATTTACAATGAAATTGAAGAAGTGTGAAAAAGATTGGGAATATGGTGATTTACACTAAAAATAAAAGAAAGAAAACTAAAAACTAAAAACATACTTACCTCTTCGACCTGTTTACCTTTGATCCGTTGCAACGACTTACCTTGTCTTTGAAGGCATTCAAGCATGGCGTATAGGATCTTCCCCCTTCTCGATCTACTTACGAAAATAAAAAGACAAACTATACTAGCAAGAGAAGGTTTGTTCATCACCATAGGCCATCAAGGGCACTTCAACAGCTAAGCAGTCTCGAAGCTATCAGATTCTCTTGGATTGCAAGACATCAGAGGGAAACAAAAATAAAACAAGAATAGAAGAACAAAAATAAACTTTGAGTTGATTCAATTAACAATGGAAGAAAGTTTTACTTACACCGATGTCACCTCAGTACAAGCTTGATCTCCTTCCTCCATGAAAATATCCTCTCCTCTCAGTTACATAAAGAAAAAAAATAAAAATTACAAAAAATAAAAATAAAAAAAACCTAAATTACAATCTAAAAGTTAGCCTAAGAAAAACCCTAAATTTGTTTCTGTATTCGACTGGATGCCCCCTCTCTGTTGCTCTGCAAGGGTATTTATAGGCGCTGGAAGAAGTAGAGTCCCAATACAACTCTCCCATAAAATCTTATCGCCAGACTCATCCATAGTGCCGCGCAAACGCGGCTATGGCCGCGTTTCCGCGGCCATAGTGTGTTCTCTGGCCACGCGCTTTCGCGCGTGGCCTCCTCTGGTCCGTCCATTTGGGTATATCCTTCTGGAAGTTGTATCTCTGCTCTTTATTTTGAAAATTCAGGATAACTTGGGAAGCAAGTTACCCTAAATCCAAATCTTCCAAATCTTTTAAAACAAATTTTATTTTTTCACCCTTCTCCTTTTATCTTTATCCTTGCCCTACAAGCAATTAGGGTTAACTAGAAGTCCTCTTCTTTTAGTAATTGTACTTTTTGCACATGGGCTTGCTCATGGGCTTCTTTTGGGCTTCAGGGCTTCATTTAGGCTTTATTCTTTATTTAATTAATTACTCAAGGCCTGCCCACATTAAATAATAAAACATTAGTAATAGTGCATAATTGAAAGAATAAATTGGGAAATATGATAGTAAATATGATGATAAATATGCACTTTTTACTACCTATCACACCCCCACACTTAGCTTTTTGCTCGTCCTCGAGTAAAAATCAAAAAGAATAAGAGAAAAAAACTAATCTATCCTAACTCACTTTCGTAGGCATCACGGTTGCACTTAGCATGTGTAACAAGCCGTTAAACCTCTAGGTTACCCTAGAGGACGAGTGTTGTCTCGTGAGGGTTTTCAGCGGATTACACCCACAAAATCCATAAGAAGGAAAATATTTGAAATATGTTTGAAGAAACTAAGTAATCTATAAGTTTTTAGGATTATCATTTTTATTCATTCTTAAACTTAGTCTTTATATAGTAAATTGTTATCCTTTTTAGGTAAGGATCAAAACTGAATTTTTGTATAGTCTTTTTCGTTACAAAAAAGTCATATGCATCCTTGTGAATCTTTACTAGGAATTCCTTAACTTGGACTCTCATGCCTCTTTATTATTATTATTATTATTTTCTTTTCTTTTTTTAAATATGTATAACTCATCTAATTTTCTTTCGTGTAAGCATGAAGGCTTCTTGAGGCCCTCATACCTAACTAATTGATTATTAGATGTGTTAGTACATAAGTAATTTTTCTTAGTTTTCTTAGGCTTTCTAATCCACCCATGTAGCGAACTTAAAGTCGGTGGCTCCCAAACTGGTTGGTCTTAGGGCGCCGGGTGAGTAAACACCCCACGAACTTAAGGATTCGAGTGAATTAGGCCACAAAACTAAGGACTTTATTTATAAAATCACCTTTAGGCGTGAATACTTATGCTTCTTGAGGCACATGTATCCAGCTTAATCAGTGAATTTCCTTTTTTTTTAATTTTTATAGGGCACAAGAGTCTTTGTCTTAGAATCCTAGATATGTAAATGTATTAGGTATGCACATTTCATTAAGGTAAAAATCAAGACTAATTACTTATTCAATTTTTCCTCCTATACCTAAAAATTCAACAATTTATTTATTTTGACCAAGTTTTTAGAAATCCTAATCATGATTTTCCTAATTCTTAAGACTAACTTAGATTTCTTTCAAAAGATAAGTCAAAATATTGTCCCTTTTTTTTTGGTTAGTTAGTTAGTATCTAACTATGTTAGTATGTTAGTAAATCCTCCCCCTCACCTATCTTATGCATTGTCCTCAATGTATGAATGAATGCATGTATGCATGAAAAAGAAGAAAGGGAAGGAAAATATTACCTTAGGGTGGTGGTTCCGGTGGTGGTCTAATTGGTCCACGAAATGCGGCCCAATCTACTTTTCGTGGAATTCGGAGGAACCCACCAGAAATCTCTCTTGTATAACCCACTAAAATGATGTCTGTATGAAATTTTTTAAAAATTCCTCCCCATCTAATTTCCAAATTTCATAACTATTTTCAGAGTCAATTGTGTCAACCGCCTTGTCCCAAAATGGAGTGTGAAAAGATGGAATGATTGACTTAGACTTAAGAAGTACGGGAACGAATACCGACTCAGGAAAGTAACTTAAATCAAGTAAAGGTTCAGGAGTCGAGCTTGGTTCAAAAAGTGGGTCCAAATCAAGAAGTTGAAACTCAAGTCCACAATCATTTTCCCACAGTGGAATGTGACTTAATATTGGTGATTCAAGTTCAAGAATGACGGGTGTAGGAATCAAAACTGACTTTAAAATATTACTCAAATCGGGTAACAAAACAGGAGTCAATATTGATTCGGGAATTTGAACTTGATCACAGATTTGAGAATCTAGGTCACATTTCTCATTGAGTTCAATATCATAAAAATGAGAACTTGTCAATTTATCCATGAAACTTTAAAAATTGTAAAATTGGTCAAGTTCAACATGATGATCATCAAAGATGGGTGATTCAATTTCATGATGAATAGGCACAGGATTCAATGTTGACTCGGGAAAAGATTGAAATCAGGTGAAGACACCGGAGTCATTATTGAATCAGGAAGTAGAATTGAATAACCAAGTTGAGGGTCAGGATCATAGTCATTCTCAAGTTCTATTTCAGGAAATGAATAACTTGCCAACTGTCAATGTCATTTTCAAAATTTGGAGTTTGGGCAAGTTCAAATGATTGTACTAAAATAGAATCTTGTTTTCCAAAGCAACGTGACTCTTCGGCTCTAAGAGAATGGTTAGCGACATCAGAAATGGCCGAACGGTGAGAACGTAAAGTTTGAACCATCATATCTATTTCATGATCACGATCGATTCTAGCCTGAGTCATGGCTTCAAGCATCTTTTCATAGTCGATTGGTGCATCATTTTGTTGTGATTGGACTTGAAAAGATGAAGTGTTATTGTGACAATCGTGATGAAATCGTGAGTCGGTCAGATTCTGTGATTGTTGCTTGGACTCACGCATCATCATGTCGAAGATTGATGGTGATTGTTGCTTGGACTCATGCATACTCATTATTTCCAAGATAGATGGTTTTCTATTATGAACTGGTGGAACTGAGTATGAATCTTGGAAATATTGTTGACAAGGTGGATAAGGAGGACAAGTTGGTTGAAAATTGGACTCGGGGGAGGCGAATCCCCATGGACTCTGTGAAGAGTTAAAATTGTTGTGGAAATTATTGTCATAAGATGGGAGGCATGGGTTATATTCATTCGGATAAGACCACTCCAGCAAACTAGGTTGGTTAGAGTTATGATATGCCGGGTTGGTAATATCCGAAAAAGAGGTTGGTGTGTAATATGGATTAAAATTGGAAAAATTGTTGTTATAAGCCATATCACACAATACAAACAAAAAACAAATAAATAAGCAAACAAAGGAAAAACAAAAAAAATTCTAAACTAAGTTAGGGTAGACCTATGACCTAGACGACTCCTAACTGGTTAGACTGTCCACAGGAGGTATAATACAGACTTTGACCACAAGTTAATCAGCCAGGTCAAGGCAAGATTGGTGGGAGGTTTTCCGTCAAAGACGTTTCTTAATTAAATAACCACCAATCTTCGGTCTTTCGGCCCTCAATCCCCTTCCTAGACACTGATTTGGCAAGAGTCAAATTCCAACACCGTTCCCCCTTAGAATAATCTCCTAATTGAGTCCGAGATGTCCCTAGGGCCAATGTCTACTCATTTTTTAGTTAGGCTTGGGTTAGTGAGTGAGGAGATTGTTTGTGGGCTAAAGAAGGGTAATGACTTTCCCACCTTATCTTATTTATAGGACAAGCCTTAAGTCAATTTGGTGCACGTGTAAAGCAAAGACAAATATTCACTCAAAAGCAGTAAATCAGACAGGGTGCTTCCTAGTCTATATGCAATGCGAACGTACCTTGTCTCCAGCACTCTTCAACAGAAATAAAAAAAATTAAATAGACACGTGCCTATATGCAAGAGTCTAATTTTTTTTATTTTTCAACAAATAGGTTACTGTTAATTAATTAGCAGTGTGCAGGGTGATCACAGAGAATATTTAACAGAGCAGTAAATCAAACTTGCAAATTTTAGCAACCTGCAGAAAACAGGGTGATCACAAATAGGTTACTGTTCACTACTAAGGCCGCGGAAACGCGGCTATTGCCGCGCAAACGCGGCTCTGTAGTAGGCTCTACTGCTCTGCCTTCGAGGGCAGAGGCACAAAGTTGCTATATATCCTTTGCTGCTGTTAGGTTTCCTGTTCTCCGAACCTGCAAACAGAAAAAAATAATAAATCAATAGATAATTTGTTTTTTTTTAGAGAATAACTTACCGTCCCTCCCCGGCAACGGCGCCAATTTTGATTGAGATTTTACCTGCACACAAAATATAGTATTTCAGATTTAAGAAAAGAATGTGCAAGGTACTCAATTCTACCGCTATAGCAAGTGGCTATGCGGGTCGTGATCCACAGGGAGGGACTAGCGATGGAAGCTTGTTTAGTAAGTTCTCTTTTATTGCTACAATTAATTTAAAGTCAAGTCAGAAAGAAGTGGTAGATTAAGAAGATGGAGAAATAGAAGTGATATTTACAATGAAATTGAAGAAGTGTGAAAAAGATTGGGAATATGGTGATTTACACTAAAAATAAAAGAAAGAAAACTAAAAACTAAAAACATACTTACCTCTTCGACCTGTTTACCTTTGATCCGTTGCAACGACTTACCTTGTCTTTGAAGGCATTCAAGCATGGCGTATAGGATCTTCCCCCTTCTTGATCTACTTACGAAAACAAAAGACAAACTATACTAGCAAGAGAAGGTTTGTTCATCACCATAGGCCATCAAGGGCACTTCAACGGCTAAGCTGTCTCGAAGCTATCAGATTCTCTTGGATTGCAAGACATCAGAGGGAAACAAAAATAAAACAAGAATAGAAGAACAAAAATAAACTTTGAGTTGATTCAATTAACAATGGAAGAAAAGTTTTACTTACACCGATGTCACCTCAGTACAAGCTTGATCTCCTTCCTCCATGAAAGTATGCTCTCCTCTCAGTTACATAAAGAAAAAAATAAAAATTACAAAAAAGAAAAATAAAAAAACCTAAATTACAATCTAAAAGTTAGCCTAAGAAAAACCCTAAATTTGTTTCTGTATTCGACTGGATGCCCCCTCTCTGTTGCTCTGCAGGGGTATTTATAGGCGCTGGAAGAAGTAGAGTCCCAATACAACTCTCCCACAAAATCTTATCGCCAGACTCGTCCATAGTTTCGCGAAAACGCGGCTATGGCCGCGTTTTCGCGGCCATAGTGTGTTCTCTGGCCACGCGCTTTCGCGCGTGGCCTCCTCTGGTCCGTCCATCTGGGTATATCCTTCTGAAAGTTGTACATCTGCTCTTTATTCTGAAAATTTGGGATAACTTGGGAAGCAAGTTACCCTAAATCCAAATCTTCCAAATCTTTTAAAACAAATTTTATCTTTTCATCCTTCTCCTTTTATCTTTATCCTTGCCCTGCAAGCAATTAGGGTTAACTAGAAGTCCTCTTCTTTTAGTAATTGCACTTTTTGCACATGGGCTTGCTCATGGGCTTCTTTTGGGCTTCAGGGCTTCATTTAGGCTTTATTCTTTATTTAATTAATTACTCAAGGCCTGCACACATTAAATAATTAAACATTAGTAATAGTGCATAATTGAAAGAATAAATAGGGAAATATGATAGTATATGTGATGATAAATATGCACTTTTTACTATCTATCAATATATAAATACAAGTGAGAGAGGGAGAGATAAACAATCACAAACATGAGAGCTTTGTTTCGAGGTTCGAGCCACTTGCTCTACGTCCCCCCTTCACATATGAAGGATTTTCACTATAATTGATCCCATAAGATCACCCGATGCCGCAATACCTACAATGAGCTCTCTCAAGAACTCATGGACCCACAAGTCCCTCACTTATTCTAGCAAGAACAACACATGCAAGCACTGTACCTCTACAATGAGCTCCCTCAAGAAATCTACACACCGCGAACCCAGAAGTTCGCCTCCTCAATTGCAAAGATGTAAACTTGGTGATCTCTACACTTTGATCACCAAAAACCCTCTCACAATAAATGATCTCTAGAGGATATATATAGCAATGAAGAGCTCAAATTTGTGTGAAAAAAATAAGATAGAGTTATAGTGAAAAACTCAAGAAATCTCTACTGAAAAACTCTTAAAAACTCTCCTTTTGATATAAAGTTTTACCCCAAAAATAAGTAGAGAAAACTCTAAGAGAGATGCGAAAAACTAGCTCTAAAACTTCTCCAAAATCTTATATAAAACTAGCCAAAACAACCCCCTTTTATAAAGCTACAAAAACTAGCCGTTGGGGCAAAAACCCCAGGCTAGATGACATGTCGGTCGACCGGTCGGTCGACCAGCCAACAATCGTATTTATAACCATTCGGGTTGTCGGTCAGCCGTCCAGTTGACCGCTCCTAGGTCTTGACCTTTTAGTCGACTGGTCAGTCGACTGAGGCAAGAACTAGAGAGCAAAGCTCTCTAGCCGGTCGACCGTTCGGTCGACCAAGGCAAGATCCAGAGAGTGAACTCTCTGGATCGGTCGACCGGCCCTCAAGCCAAGGCTTGTGCACGTCTCTGTGCACATCAGTCGACTGCTCAGTCAAACGACTTTTGGCTCGATCGACCACCAGAAGGCCAAGTCAGGGATAAAAAGGGATTAGAACTTGGTCTTTTAACATCCTATAAAATCTCATAAAATTATATAAAATCAACAAAAATAAGTTCATTTAAATACTTTGAAATCTAAATATGTGTAATAAAAAATCAACACATAGTACAAACAAGTTGAAATATTTTTGCGAAATAGAAATTCAGCTTTAAACAAAAATCAGTATTTTTCAAAAATCAACTTTGAAATGAAAAACTGATTTTTTTCAAAACTTATTCAAATTTAAAAACATGATATTAAAACTCATTTGAAGCATAGTGTGTATAGATATGATCCAATACACATATAAGATGAAATATCTATGCTTTTAACAATAAGCCCTAAACAAAGTTTTGTTAAATACAAAACTTAAAAACCATGAATTAGAAACATCAAATAAGTTTTTCTAAACATTTAAACTATCAATATGTATGGATGAAATCCAAAACATATTAAAACTTGTAAACTTGTTTTGATGAACTCTGTTCATGAAACATAAAGATATCTTCTTTGAAGCTCAAAATCAAAACGATATTTTCTAAAATCAAAACTATTCTTATGAAAACACTATATAAATTTTGTGTTTGTATGTATGTATGAGCTTGAGCAATCCACAACTAAGCTATTCTTTACATTTTATCTAAAAAAACTAAAATCTTAACACTTACAAACGTAACTCAAGTCTTGAAAATCTTCTCTTGAAAATCTTCTTCTCCTTCTTCACTTGGTCCAAAACTTTGATCCAAAAGCTAGACTCCTCTTAAGTACTAGATGTGATCTTGATGCGTAAGCTCTTAAACCAACACGTGCTAGCTTCAAAACTTGACTTCGAATCTTTTGTTGAAGCTAAACACCTACTAAAATCTTAATTAAATATCTGAAACTTATTAAACACAAGATTATTAGTACTATAAATACATGAGTTAATCATCATCAAAACTAGAGTAATTGGCCTTTGGGCCAACGAAAAGGGGAACTAAGTCACAAGGTTAGGGATCAGGGTCACATTCACATTCAAGTTCAATCTCATTGAATGGAAAAATTATCAAGTTGTCCAAGGTTTGGATTGGTCAAGTTCAAATTTGTGTGATGAAATTGACTCTTGGTTAAAACCTCCAAGACACCATGATTCTTTGAACCTATCATATGGCTAGGACAATTGATAATGGTCGAATTTATGTTAGGTAGAGTTTTCTCATTCTTTTTTTCACTATTTTGATCAAACAACTCATTTGTACTTCTAGCCTATTGATAGATTGGTTAAAATTATTTTCGGACTGAATCAGATTTTTCATACTCCTATTTAAGTCCGTAGGTTCTTCTTCTTGTGGTGGGACTTGAAAAATAAAATAAAGATCTTAGATTTAGAAATCTTATGGGAATTGTGAGTCTAGCATTTTCAGTTTTTGTTCTTGAGACTCAATCATGGCTTCTATACTTAATTGAGCTTAGAACTTGCACACCAAAAATACAGAATTTTAGAACTTTATAACAATAGTGCAAGTATTCAGTGCTACAACAATAGCAAGTGGCTATGCGGGTCGGATCCACAGGAGGGATTAGCGATGGAAGCTTTTTTGCAAGTTCTCTTTTAAATTACAAAGAATGATTAAAGTTCTTCTTTTAGTTCTTGAAAAAAAAGAAAAGAAAATAAGCTTGTTAGATTGTGAAAGTGGAAGATAGAAAGAGATGATGATTTTGGAAAATAGAAAACTAATTAAAGAAAGAAATAAAAAGAGTGAATAAAAGAGTTGAGAGGTGGTGATCTAAACTAAAAATGAAAAGAAAGAAACTAAAAATTCTTACTTACCTCTTTAGTGCTCATATACCTTGGATCTGTCGCTATGACTTACTTAGTCTTTGAAGGCGATCAAGCGTGGCATGTAGGATCTTCCCCTTTCTCGATCTACACTATGAATTAAAGCGCAAGCTAAACTAACAAAAGAATGATTGTTCATTATCATAGGCCATCAAGAGCACTTGCAATGGTGAAGCAGTCTCGAGGCTATTGGATTCACTTGGATTAAAAACACATCAGAGAAAATTAAATGAAAACAAGAGTAAAGAAGAAAAAAAACTTCAATTCGATTCAAATAACAATGAAAGAAAAGACGTACATACACCGGTGTCACCCTTACTACAAACTCGCTCTCATTCCTCTATGAAACTCATCTCTCCTCTCAGTTACATAAAGAAAAGTAAAAATTACATTAAAGAAAAAATAAAAAACTACACTAAAAAGAATGAAAAACTGGCCTAAGAATCTATCTTTGCTTCATCGTCCTCTGTAGTCTCTGAAAACCCAGTATTTATGGGTAGAAACCAAATGGGGGAGAGCGTACGAAGATAGAGGGAGCAAACGCTTCCCCAATCACTTCAACAATG
The DNA here is from genome assembly GCA_038442645.1 of Agave tequilana. NCBI lineage: Eukaryota > Viridiplantae > Streptophyta > Magnoliopsida > Asparagales > Asparagaceae > Agave > Agave tequilana. Next base: position 86,568 of record JAVJIF010011218.1, on the reverse strand, counting down.
CCACAAAAATGCGGCTTTGGCCGTGTTTCTGTAGCCTAGGTGCGGCCAGGTGGCGACACCCGAGAGGTGCAGGTCCTTGGCTTCGTGATATGCATTTATCTTTTGTAAGATTTTCAGATTTTGGTCCTTGATTTGACAAAACTTCCTTTGATCTTCGGCTTTAACTAATTGATTTGTAAAGATCTATTTTAACTGCTTGTTCAACTGATTTTATCTTGTCTGATTTACCCTGATTTGCCTTGTTCTTTGATTTGAATTAATTCTGATTTAAATCAGAATTTTGATGGGGTTTTGGGCTCGTTTCTCTTCCCTCTCCTTTAGTAAAGACCTGCATATAAATTGGACTGTTGGAACTTAAATTTTGATGATAACAAATTTGATGCAGATGCATTAGAATTCTATCTCAAAAGCTACTACTGAGTTCTAAGTGCTTAAGATTACTGAAGGATATTGGCTATGTTTGTACATTTTTTATAGAATGTTAAAAGCCTTGATCACACACATAATATATTCTTGTAGTTGACTTATACCCAAGTCTATTCGACTAATATATCATCTAGTCGACTTACTCTTTTATGTAGTCGACTAAGAATTTCTACAGATATATATCAACTTTCTATTTCTTTACTGTAAGTAGTATTAGTCGACTTACCCACACTGCTAGTCAACTAATTCAAGTTGTAGTCGACTAACACTTTCTGCTGGTCGACTAATTACAGTTTCCAGAAACTTATCATCTTTATTAGTCTTTAGGTAGTCAACTTGATACATTGTCTAGTGACTAACCCAAGTAAAAATTGTTCTTCTAGTCGACTACTCCTATTCCTTAGTCGACTAAAAGTAGTTTCTGACTGTTAAATAGTTATTATTATTCTGGTGTTTATCCAACGTTCTGATATTTAAATTTGAATTGATAACTTCCCTAACTGATCATAGATTTCACCTATAAATAGGGATATTGTCCTAAGTTGTTTACACCGATTCAAATGATTAGTTTTCTGTTCAAACGCTGTTGAAATATTCTGTTTTCCAGAAATTAGTTTCCACTTTCATTTCTTCACACAATTCCTATTCTATTGTGAAAAAATTTTGAGAGTCCACCTATAAGAAACCTTGTTCACGATCACATATAAGTTTTAAGGCTTATAGGATATATTTTATAATCACTCAAAGAGAAGAGTTGTACAAGTGTATCTTCTTGGTGAGAAGAAGAGGTGTACAAGAGTTGTTGTCTTCTTAGAGTAGAGAAGAGTTGTATGAATTTAATAAGGGTTGTTTTGTCATGTGGTGTACAAGGAGTTGATTTTAGAGTGTATCAAAATCAAGATAAGGAAAATCTCAAGCGGGTTGCTTGGGAACTGGATGTAGGTCACGAGGACCGAACCAAGATAAAGTCTCTTGTGTTTGCTTTTGCATATTTTCTGAGATTTATTTCCTTTCTTGAAAGTATTTTATTTAACACTATTCATCTTTATTTTAGTATTTGTATTGACATTGTATATTAGATCCTATATTTGGTATCAAAGCCTACCAACCCCCTGCATACAAGGATGGCAACGGAGCTTCCTTCATCATAATTCTAAGGACATTCTACATAATGTTCACCATTATTTGATGGATCAAACTACAACTACTGGAAGTGTAGAATGAAGTTCTACTTGCAATCACTCAATTATGAACTATCGAACAAGTAGACGCACCATACGCCAAGCCGACCACAAATTATAATGCGTGGAGTGAAGAACAAAAAAGTCTGAAAACCTTGATGTCAAAGCAATGAACGCGCTTTTTTGTGCCCTGAATAAAGAAGATTTCAATCGCATGTCAACGGCCAGATCTGCAAATCAAATATGGCAGATTCTACAAGTAACCCATGAAGGTACTAATAAAATTAAAGAATCTAAAATTTATGTTCTTGTTCACAAGTTTGAACTCTTCAAAATGAAGGAAAATGAAACCATTTTAGAAATAATTACAACGTTCACCGACATTACAAATTCCTTAGCATCCCTTGAAAAGGAATACACAAAAGTTGAAAAGGTTAGAAAGATTCTTCGTATACTCACATCAGATTGGGAGAATAAAATCACTGCAATAAAAAAAGCAAATGATCTCTCAACTACGTCTAGAAAATCTTATTGGTAATTTAATGAAGTGCAACTTGAAGAGCAAAAAAGGATGAATAACAACCTCAATCCAAGAAGAAAGTACTTGCTTTTCATACCCTCAGATATGGACAATTGATGATGAAGAGGAGATGGCAATACTTTCAAAAAAATTCAGAAAGTTCTTGAAGTAAGGTAAGTTTAACCCTACATGTTTTAATTGTAATAAATCAGTCTTATAAAGAAGATTGCCTATAGCTCAAAAATAAAGGAAAATTCAAGAGCAAAAAGTTCAAAAAGAAGAAAAATTATCAGGCATCATAGGAGAATAGTGATTCATCTTTCTCTGACGAAGAAGAAGCCACTGAACATGCCAATGTTTGTTTTATACCTCAAGAAGAAGATGAAGTACAATATACTAAATTATTAGATACATTTCATGAATTATATGATGATCTTAAGAATGAAAATTTTAAAAATAAAGTTTTAATAAAGGAAAATGAAAGACTCAACAAAAAAATTTATTTTATGTTTCTCAAATTTCTTTTGTAAATTCTCAAAAGGATGACTTTGAAAAAGTTTTATCATCTTTGAAAAAGGATAATGATAATTTCTTAAAAGAGAATGTTTTACTTAAAAGAGAAACTATTTCTTTAAATTCTAGAACATCAATTTTAGATAAAGAAATGTCAGGTTTTAAAATTAAGTATGAAGAAATTTTGAATAATATGACAAAATTTAATCAAGGAAAAGAAAATTTAAATGTTTTATTATCTTATCAAAAGATTTCAAAGAATCATTTTGGTCTTGAATTTTCAAAAAATAATGTTGGAAAATTTACACATATTTTTGAAAAGAATTATAATCCATATAATTCTTTTGTGAAAAGAAGAATTAAGAATAAATATATATGGATTCCTAAGAATTTAAGTATTGTTAATAAAAATGATTATATTGCATCATATATCCATCATGTATGTAATTCTTGTGATTATTTTTATACTAACAAATGGAAACCAAATTCAAATTGGGTTTGGGTTCCTAAAGTTTAATTATTTTTTCCCTATTATTGGTACCATTCAAATGTTTATCATTTAGGTACCATATAAAAAAGTGATTTCTCGATGATAAGAAACTTATTTTAAACATATAATATAATATATCATATATATGTCATGATATATTTTTTGCAGGGGGAGAGCAATTGTTATCTATATTTGTTATAACCTGTTCTATGCAGGGGAGAATAATTTTTTGTTATAACCTGTTCTCTATAGTAGGTTATATGCACACTAGTAGTCATCATCAAAAAGGGGAAGATTGTTGGAACATAGATTTTGATGATAACAAATGTGATGCAGATGCATTAGAGCTCTATCTCAAAAGTTATTGCTGAGTTCTAAGTGCTTATGACTACTAAAGGATATTGTCTATGTTTGTGTATTTTTTTTTAGAATGTTAAAAGTCTTGATCACACACAATATAGTCTTATAGTCAACTTATACCCAAGTCTAGTCGACTAATATATCCTCTAGTCTACTTACTCTTTTATGTAGTGGACTAAGTCTTTCTACAGATATATATCAACTTTCTTTTTCTTTACTGTAAGCAGTATTAGTCGACTTACCCACACTTCTAGTCGACTAATTCAAGTTGAAGTCGCCTAACCCTTTCTGCTGGTTGACTAATTACAGTTTCTAGAAACTTATCATCTGTATCTGTCTTGATGTAGTCGACTTGATATATTGCCTAGTCGACTAACCTAGGCAAAAATTATTCTTCTAGTCGACTATTCCTATTCCCTAGTCGACTAACAGTAGTTTCTGACTGTTAAACAGTTATTATTATTCTTGTGTTTATCCAACGTTATGATATTCAAATTTGAATTGATAACTTTTCTAACTGACCATAGATTTTATCTATAAATAAGGATGTTGTCCTAAGTTGTTTACACTAATTCAAATGATTAATTTTCTGTCCAAACTCTGTTGAAAATTCTGTTTTCCAGAAAACTAGTTTCCACTTTCATTTCTTCACACAATTCCTATTCTATTGTGAAGAATTCTGAGAGTCCACCTATAAAAAATCTTGTTCACGATCATATACACATTTCAAGGCTTATAGGATATTTTGTAATCACTCAAAGAGAAGAGTTATACAAGTGTATCTTCTTGGTGAGAAGAAGAGGTGTACAAGAGTTGTTGTCTTCTTGGTGTAGTAAAGAGTTGTATGAATTTGGTAAAGCTTGTTTTGTCAAGTGGTGTACAAAGAGTTGATTTTGGGGTGTATCAAAATCAGGATAAGAAAAATCTCAAGCGGGTTGCTTGGGGACTGGACGCAGGTCACGAGAACCGAACTAGGATAAAATCTCTTGTGTTTGTGTTTACATATTTTCTGAGATTTATTTCCTTTCTTGTAAGTATTTTATTTAATGCTATTCATCTTTGTTTTAATGTTTGTGTTGACATTATTTATTAGATCCTAAATTTGGTATCAGAGCCTACCAACACCCTACATACCCGGTCAACACCCTGCACATAAGGAGGGCAACGGAGTTTCTTTCATCACAATTCAAAGAAGGGCATTTTACACAATGTTCACCATTTTTTGATGGATCAAAGTACAACTGCTGAAGAAAATGTAGAATGAAAATCTACTTGAAATCACTCAACTATGAACTATGGAATATAGTACAAGTAACATACATCAAGCCGACCACCAATTATAATGCGCGGAGTGAAGAATAAAAGAAGTCTGCAAACCTTGATGCCAAAGCAATGAACGCAAATTTTTGCGCCTTAAACCAAGAAGAATTCAATCGTGTGTCAATGGCCAGATTAGCAAATCAAATATGGCAAATTCTGTAGGTAACCTATGAAGGTACTAATAAAGTTAAAGAATCTAAAATTTTTATTCTTGTTCACAGGTTTGAACTCTTCAAAATGAAGAAGAATGAAACTATTTCAGAAATGATTACATGGTTTACCGACATTATAAATTTCTTAGCATCCCTTAGAAAGGAATACATATATGTTGAAAAAGTCAGAAAGATTCTTCATGCACTCACATCAGATTGGGAGAAGAAAATCACTGCAATAGAAGAAGCAAATGATCACTCAACTATGTCATTAGAAAACCTTATTAGTAATTTAATGACATATGAAGTGCAACTTGAAGAGCAAAAAAGGATGAACAACAACCTCAATCCAAGAAGAAAATACTTGCCTTCCATACATCCTCAGATATGGACAATTCAGATGATGATGAAGAGGAGACGACAATGTTTCAAGAAAATTCAGAAAGATCTTGAAACAAGGTAAGTTTAATCCTACATGTTTTAATTGTAATAAATCAGGTTATATAAAGAAGAATTGCCCATTGCTCAAAAACAAAGGAAAATGTAAGAGAAAAAAGTTCAAAAAAAAAAGAAAGATTATCAGATATCATGGGAGAATAGTGATTCATCTTTCTTTGATGAAAAAGAAGCCACTGAACATGTCAATGTTATGGCTCAAGAATGAAGTACAATATACTGAATTATTAAATGCATTTCATGAATTATATGGTGATCTTAAGAATGAAGAGATTAAAAATAAAATTTTAATAAAGGAAAATGAAAGACTTAACAAAGAAAATTCATTTTATGTTTCTCAAATTTCTTCTGTAAATTCTCACAAGGATGACTTTGAAAAAATTTTATCATCATTGAAAAAGAATAATGAGAATTTCGTAAAAGAGAATATTTTGCTTAAAAGAGAAACTATTTTTTTAAATTCTAGAATTTTAATTTTAAATAAAGAAATATCAAGTTTCAAAATTAAGTATGAAGAAATTTTGAAAAATGTGACAAAATTTAATCAAGAAAAAGAAATTTTAAATAATTTATTATCTTATCAAAAGATTTCAAATAATCTTTGGTCTTGGATTTTCAAAAAATAATGTTGAAAAATTTACACATTTTTTTGAAAAGAATCATAATTCATATAATTCTTTTGTGAAAAGAAGAATTAAGAATAAATACATATAGATTCCTAAGAATTTAAGTATTGTTGATAAAAAATGCTTATATTGCATCATATATCCATCATGTATGTAATTCTTGTGATTATGTTTATACTAATTAATGAAAATAAAATTCAAATTGGGTTTGGATTCCTAAATGTTAATTATTTTTTACCCTATTATTAGTACCATTCAAATGTTTATCTTTTAGGTACCATATAAAAAGTGATTTCTTGATGATAAGAAACTTATTTTAAACATATAATATAATATACCATATATATGATATGATATATTTTTTGCAGGGTGAGAACACTTGTTATTTATATTTGTTATAACTTGTTCTATGAAGGGGGGAAACAATTTTTTTGTTATAATCTGTTCTCTGCAGGGGGAGAACAATTTTTTTGTTATAACCTGTTTTCTGCAGGGGGAGATATATGCACACAAGTTGTCATCATCAAAAAGGGGAGAATGTTAGAACTTAGAATTTGTTGATAACAAATGTGATGCACATACAATAGAGCTCTATCTCAAAAGTTGTTGCTGAGTTCTAAGTGCTCAAGACTACCCAAGGATATTGGTTATGTTCGTGTATTTTTTTATAGAATGTTAAAAACCTTGATCACACACACACACAATATAGTCTTGTCATCGACTTATACCCAAGTCTAGTAAACTAATATATCCTCTAGTCGACTCACTCTTTTATGTAGGCAACTAAGTCTTTCTACATATATATATCAACTTTCTTTTTCTTTACTGTAAGCAGTAATAGTAGACTTACCCACACTGCTAGTCGACTAATTCAAGTTGTAGTCGACTAACCCTTTCTGTTGGTCGATTTATTACAGTTTTCACAAACTTATCATCTATATCAGTCTTGATGTAGTCGACTTGATGTACTGCCTAGTCGACTAACCCAGGCAAAAATTATTCTTCTAGTCGACTACTCCTATTTCCTAGTCGACTAACAGTAGTTTCTGACAGTTAAACAGTTATTATTATTCTTGTGTTTATCCAATGTTATGATATTCAAATTTTAATTGATAACTTTCCTAACTGACCATAGATTTCACCTATAAATAGGAATGTTGTCCTAAGTTGTTTACACCAATTCAAATGATTAGTTTTCTGTCCAAACTCTGTTGAAAAATTCTATTTTCCAGAAAACTAGTTCCACTTTCATATCTTTACATAATTCCTTTTCTATTGTGAAGAATTCTGAGAGTCTACCTATAAGAAACCTTGTTCATGATTACATACAAGTTTCAAGGCTTGTAGGATATTTTGTAATCACTCAAAGAGAAGTGTTGTATAGGTGTATCTTCTTGGTGAGAAGAAGAGATGTACAAGAGTTGCTGTCTTCTTGGTGTAGAGAAGAGTTGTACGGATTTGATAAAGGTTATTTTGTCAAGTAGTGTACAAGGAGTTGATTTTGGGGTGTATCAAAATCAGGATAAGAAAAATCTCAAGCGGGCTACTTGGGGATTAGATGTAGGTCACGAGGACTGAACCATGATAAAATATCTTATGTTTGTATTTGCATATATTCTGAGATTTATTTCATTTCTTGCAAGTATTTTATTTAACACTATTCATCATTGTTTTAGTGTTTGTATTGACATTGTTTATTAAATCCTATATGGACAACAAATAGAATTAAAAATAGAGTGTATTATATAATAAATATGAGAATGTGATAATAAATATGCAGTATCAGCAACCGATCACACCCCCATACCTATCTTTTGCTCGTCCTCGAGCAAAACAACAAAACTAAACCAAAGTTTATTAGACTACTTTTGCAGGTCACGCGATTGAACTGAGCATATACAACAAACTGATAAACCTCTAGGTTTCCCTTGGAGAATGAGTTTTGTTCGTGAGGGTTTTCAGTGAATTACACTCACAAAATCTATAAAGAAAGAGAAACAAAGTGTTAGTATTTGAAAACACATTTTAAAAGAGAAAAATATTTGACGTATTATTGTAAGAATTAAGTGATCTATAAGTTATAGGAAAATCAAAATTTTCATTCTTAAGCTTAGTCTTTATTCAAAAACTTGTTATCAATCAAGGTAAAAAGTCAAATTGTATTTCTTATCTAGCGTATTATTTTATCCTAAGTTATATGCACTTTTGTGACTGCAAAATTTTGACTCGGGGTTCTTTGACTCTAATTCTTATGCCTTATTATTATTATTTTTTCTTCTACTTTTTATTTTTGTGATATTATTTCTTGGTTCTATTAGACTTTCTAATCTGCCCATGTAATGGGCCTTTAATCGGTGACTGCCAAACCAAACGGTCTTAGGGAACCGGGTGAGAAAATACCCCAAAGACTTAAGGACTCGAGCAAATAAGGCCACAAAACTAAGGATTTTATTATATGAACCGCTTTTAGGCGTGAATACTTATGCTTTATAAGGCACAAATACCTAGCTTAATCAACGGATTTTTGATATTATATATATATATATATATATATGTATATATATATATGTGTGTGTGTGTGTGTGTGTGTGTGTATGTGTGTGTGTGTGTGTGTATATTAATAAGGCATAAGAATCTTTGTTTTTGAACCTTAAGTGTGTAAGTGTATAAAGCCTGCATATTCATCAAAGTAAAAAATTAAGACTAAATTATTTTTTCAAATTTCTTCCTAACCTTGGAAATCAAATAAATAATCTTATTTTGACCAAGTATAAGAAATCCTAATTATGATTCTCATATTCCTTAAAATTGACTTAATTTCTTACAAAAAATATGTCAAAATATTGTTTCTATTTTCAAAAAGTTTTTAAAAGAAGAAATTTTTTTGAATAATAAAAGGAAAATCTAAGTTATATTAGAACCCACCCCCACACCTATCTCATGCATTGTCCTCAATGTATGAATTATTACATAGATGCATAAAACAGAAGAAAGGAAAGGAAAATATTGCCTTAAGGTGGTGGTTTTGGTGGTTGTCTGATTGGGTCAAGCGTTGCTACCCAATCAAGATAATATGGTGGTTCACAGAACCCCCCTTATTGACCTCTTTTTTATTTACATATTTACAGTCCCCAATATGAATAGGATCATGAAAGATCCTATTATGAAACTTATTTCCTTTACGTGACTAGTCTTGAAAAATCATTACGGAGTCATCATAGTCTATACCTATGTAAAAAAAAAGAATGTGACTTGGTGGAATGGTTGAGTTGGGCTCAAGAATGATAGGTTCAAAAACCAATACTAAATCAGAAAAAATCAATTTTGGGTTCGAGAGTTAACTTTGGTTCAAAAGTTGAGTCCAAATCTAAGAATTAAAATTCACATATTCATCAATGGAATGTGACTATCCAAAATTGGTGATGCAATTTCTAGATCTATGGTACGGAATAAATGTTGGCTTGAGAATTTAGTCCAAATTGGGTAAGAATATCGTAGTCAACATAGATTCAAAGATGGGAACTGAATCAAAAAGTTAGAGATCGGGTTCACATTCATAATCAAGTTCAATCTCATTAAATAAAAACTTGTCATTTTGTTGATGAGTTGATATTGGTCAAGTTCAAGATTTTGTGGTGAAATTGAATCTTGGTCAAAGTCTTCAAGATACAATGATTCTTGATTTTCATCAATATGGAAAGAAGTGTTGGGAATAGTCAAAGGTTAAGTAACGAGAGTTTCCTTATTCCTACGCTTGTTTTCTAATCTACTAAGTCTTGCTTCTATCATATCGAGTGGATCACTTTAGAATTGAATCATAAATTCCATACTCTTTTCTAAGCCAGCATGTTCTTCTTGAAAAATAGAGTAAGGATCTGTGAGTTGAAAATTTTAACGGGATTTTGAGTCTTCTAAAATTTGAATTCGTCGCTCAAGCACTTCTAAGGCTCCCATCCTCTTTTCCCAGTCAATTGATTCTCCTAATGGTTGTTCAGGAGAAGGTGTATATGAAGCTGAATGTTGGTAAGGTGGCTGGCAATATGACTCGGGGGAGTTGTATTCCCATTGACTCTGTGAAGAGTAGTGATGATTATTCCAGTCTTATTCAAGTATTGGGTCGGGGCATGCATTGATTCGGATAAGACCAATCCGACACACTAGGTGATTGGTCACTAATATTGCACATTTAATATCATATTCTCCTACTTATTATAGAATAAACTCTGCATTTTCCTAATTAAATGTTTAATTTATTTGCAGGCCCATTCCTAAAGGAGAGTGAAGAGAAATGAGCCCAAAAGCCCACCAAATCCTGACTTAATTCAGAATAAATTCGAAATCAAGGAATCAGGGCTAAATCTTGGCATATCAGAGAGGTTGAAAACCGGTTGAGAAGAATCCTCTCTAAATCGATTGGTTGAAGCCAAGGATCAAAGGCCATTTCATCAAAATCCCAGACATAAACTGCAAATCCAAATCAAGATAATTACAAATCAAGAAACCGGGGAGCACCACCAACAGGGTGTGGCCACCTGGCCACACCCTGCCCGCACGCGGCTCTGTTGGAGAGTTAGGGGGAGCGTTTGCTCCCCCTATCTTCATATGATCCTGTAGGCTAGATTTTGCCTATAAATACTAGGATTTTCAGAGCCTCTAGAGGGGACGACCATGCAGAGATAGGAATTAGTCTAGTTTTTCACTCTTTGTAGTATAGGTTTTTTGTTTTCTTTTATGTAATTTTAATTTATATGTAAGCTTAGGTTAGATTGAGTTTCATGTAAGTAAGAGAGAGAGGCTTATATTGAGAGTGACACCGATGTACCCTCCTCCTTTCTTCCATCGTTTCTGCAAGCAATAAAAGGTATTTTTTTTTATTCGTCTTTACTTTTGTTTTCTTCTTCTTCTTTCTACTTTACCTCTTTTGGTTTTGATGAGCATGCAAGTGAATCCAGAAGCATTAGTATAACAATGTTTGTGTGAGTGCCAACGATAATTCATGATGATGTTCTCCTCCTCAAGACTCGGTATCATTTCATTCTTGTTCGTCTTGATGATGTAATGCGACTGGGGACTGAGTTCAATCCTATGGCTTATACATTGAACGCCTCTGAAGCAAGGTAGAACATGCAAGGGTTCGAGGTAAGTCAACAACCAAACTAGATAAGTATTTCTTTAATCTTCTTTCTTTTCTTTTATTTCTTTAGTTTAGATCACCAACACCCACTTCTTTCATCACTCCTTTTTCATTTCTTTATAAATAATCATTCTCCATTTTTCTCCACCTTCTCCATCTATCGCTTTCTTTCTAACTTAACTATAACTCTTTTTCTCTTTTCTTTTAAGAACCAAAGAAGAACTTTAACCAAACTTTGTATCTTAAAAGAAGACTTACTAAAAAGCTTCCATCGCTAGTCCCTCCTTGTGGACATGACCCGCATAGCTACTTGCTATCGCGGTAGAATTGAGCACTTGCACATCTCTATTTTGAAGTTCTGAAATACTGTATTTTTGTGCAGGTTCAAACTCAATCAAATTTTTGGCGCCATTGCCGGGGAGGGACGGTAAGTTACTCTCTTTAAAAGTTTACAATTTTGATTAACTTTCTTCTTTATTTTTTTTTGTACAGATTCAATAACAAGAAATTCTTGCTGCAGTGGACATATAAGTGGCCTTGGACTCTGCTCAAGAAAGCAGAGCTAAGAAACCCTTAGATTTGCTACATTTTAGTGGCAAAACTGAGTGAACTACTAACCTGTATTCTTGCAGGTTGGCTGAATTAAAAATCTGAATTTCTGTAGCATTTATCTCCTTGTTTGACTCACTGTATATACATCTTTAACACAACAGTAAAAAGTTGATTGTAAATGTTAAAATGATTTAGATTTTGCATTTAGGCACGTGTCTATTTCATTTCATTTTTATTTACTGTTGAAGAGTGCTGGAGCCAAGGTATGTGTGCATAGCATTTAGTATAAGGTTCATTCTTGTATGAAATATTGCTTGAATGTTACTTTTTTCTATATACTTATACATTGCACTAAATTGACTTAAGGGCTTGTCCTATAAACAAGATAAGGTGGGGAAGTCATTACCCTTCCTTAGCCCACAAACAACCTCCTCACTCACTAACCCAAGCCTAACTAAAAATGAGTAGAAATTGGCCCTAGGGACATCTCGGACTCAATTAGGAGATTATCCTAAGGGGGAAAGGTGCTGGAATTTGACTCCTGCCAAATCAGTGTCTAGGAAAGGGATTAAGGGCCGAAAGCCCGAAGGTTGGTGGTTATTTAATTAAGGAACGTCTTTGACGGAAAACCTCCCACCAATATTGCCCTGACCTGGCTGATTAGCTTGTGGTCAAAGTCTACATTATACCTCCCGTGGACAGTCTAACCAGTTAGGAGTCGTCTAGGTCATAGGTCAACCCTAACTTAGTTTAGAATTTTTTCTTTCTTTGTTTGCTTATTTGTTTGTTTTTTGTTTGTGTTTTATTGTGTGATATGGCTTATAACAACAATTTTTTCAATTTTAATGGTAATCCATATTACACACCAACGTCTTTTCGGATATTACCAACCCGGCATATCATAACTTTGACCAACATAGTGTGCCGGATTGGTCTTATCCGAATCAATATAACCCATGCCCCAATCTTATAACCATAATTTCCATAATAATTTCAACTCTTCACAGAGTCAGTGGGGATTCACCTCCCCCGAGTCCAATTTTCAACCAACTTGTCCTCCTTATCCACCTTGTCCACAATATCTCCAAGATTCATACTCAGTTCCACCAGTCCAAAATAGAAAACCATCAATTTTGGAAATGAGTATGCGTGAGTCCAAACAACAATCACAAATTCTGATGAACTCACAATTTTACCACCAATTCCAAAGCAACACTTCATCTTTTCAAGACCAATCGCAACAAAGCGATGAACCTATCAACTATGAAACGATGCTTGAAGCCATGACTCAGGCTCAAAACGCTGTAATCATGACATAGATATGATGGTCCAATCTCTATATTCTCACCGTTTGACCAGTTCTGATGTCGGTAACCATTCTGTTAGAGCCAAAGAGTCATGTTATTTTGGAACACAAGGTTTCATTTCAGCACAATCATTTGAACTTGCCTAAACTACAAATTTTGAAAGTGACATTAATAGTTTGGCAAGTTATCCCTCTCCTGAAATTGAACTTGAAAATGAATATAATCATGAACCTCAACTTAGTGATTCAATTTTACTTCCTGAATCAATTATGACTCCGGTGTCTTCACCTGATTTCAACCTTTTTCCCGAGTTAACACTGGATCCTGTGCCAATTCATCATGAAATTGAATCACCCATCTTTGATGATCATATTGAACTTGACCAAATTTACACTTTTGAAAGTTTTATTGACAAATTGGCAAGTTCTCATTTTTATGACATTGAACTCAATGAAAAATGTGACCTAGATTCTCAAATCTGTGATCCAGTTCAAATTTTCGAATTAATATTGACTCATGTTTTGTTACCCGACTTGAATAATATTTTAGAGTCAGTTTTGATTCCCACACCTATCATTCTTGAACTTGAATCACCAATATTAAGTCACATTCCATTATTGGAAAATAAATGCAGACTTGAGCTTCAACTTCTTGACTTGGACCCACTTCCCGAGCCAATCTCGACTCCTGAACCTTTACTTGACTTAAGTCACCTTCCTGAGTCGGTATTAGTTCCTGTACTTCCTGAGTCTAAGTCAATCATTCTATCTTTACACATTCCATTTTGGGACAAGGCGGTTGACAAATTTGACTCCAAAATTAATTATGAAATTTGGAAATTAGATAGGGTTAAATTTTTAATAAAAATCCTTCATAGATACATCATTTTAATGGGTTATATTAAAGAGATTTTTGGTGGGTTCCTCCGAACTCCACGAAAAGTCGATTGGGCCGCATTTCGTAGACCAATCAGACCACCACCGGAACCACCACCTTAAGGTAACATTTTCCTTTCCTTTCTTCTTTTTCATGCATCTATGCATTAATTCATACATTGAGGACAATGCATGAGATAGGTGTGGGGGAGGGTCTAACATAACTTAGGTTTTTCTTCTTTTTTTTTGTAAGAAAAAAAATTTTACTTTTAAAAACTTTTTGAAAATAGAAACAATATTTTGACATATTTTTTGTAAGGAATTAAGTCAATTTTAAGGAATAGGAAAATTAAAATTAGGATTTCTTAAATTTGGTCAAAATAAGATTATTTGTTTGACTTTTAGGGTTAGGAAGATAATTTGTCAAAGTAATTTAGTCTTGATCTTTACCTTAATGAAATATGCACACTTTATACACTTACACACTTAGGGTTCAAAAACAATGATTCTTATGCCTTATATATAAAAAGAAAAAAGAAAAAAGAAAAAAAATCTATGAAAGATGAACAAATCTAATTATTGATTAGCTATGTGCTTTGGCCTAAGCAAGCCTTAGTATTTATGTGAAAGATGATTAGATAAGTTTGAGAAAAAATATATATAAAAATCCTCTGATTAAGCTGGATATTTGTGCCTAATAAAGCATAAGTATTCACGCCTAAAAGGGGTTCAAATAATAAAATCCTTAGTTTGGTGGCCTTGTTTGCTCGAGTCCTTAAGTCCTTGGGGTGTTTTCTCACCCGGTGCCCTAAGACCATTTGGTTTGAGAGTCATCGATTAAAGGCTCATTACATGGGCAGATTAGAAAGCCTAATAGAACTAAGGAATAATACCAAAAAAATAATTTTATATATATATATAAAATAAATGAGACATAAGAGTTAGAGTTAAAGAACCCTTAGTCAAATTTTCACAATCACAAGGTGCATATGACTTAGGGAAAAGTAATAGACTAGGTGAGAAGTACAATTTGACTCCTTACTTTGATTGATAACAAATTTTTGAATAGAGACTAAGTTTAGGAATGAAAAATTCAGTTTTCCTATAACTTATAGATTACTTAAGTCTTACAATTATATTTCAAATATTTTTCTCTTTCAAAATGCTTTTCGAAAATACTAACTCTTTGTTTCTCTTTCTTTATAGATTTTGTGGGTGTAATCCACTGAAAACCCTCACGAGATAAAACTTGTCCTCTAGGGGAAACCTAGAAGTTTAACGGCTTATTGCACGTGCTCAGTGCAATCGCGTGACCTGCGAAAGTGGTCTAATAATCCTTAGTATAGTTTAGTTGTTTTGCTCAAGGACGAGCAAAAGATAAGTATGGGGGTGTGATTGGTCACTAATATTGCACATTTAATATCATATTCTCCTACTTATTATAGAATAAACTCTGCATTTTTTTAATTAAATGTTTAATTTATTTGTAGGCCCATTCCTAAAGGAGAGTGAAGAGAAATGTGCCCAAA
This sequence comes from Agave tequilana, assembly GCA_038442645.1. Lineage (NCBI taxonomy): Eukaryota > Viridiplantae > Streptophyta > Magnoliopsida > Asparagales > Asparagaceae > Agave > Agave tequilana. The sequence continues at coordinate 71,127 of JAVJIF010011218.1, read as the reverse complement.
AGCCCACCAAATCCTGACTTAATTCAGAATAAATTCGAAATCAAGGAATCAGGGCTAAATCTTGGCATATCAGAGAGGTTGAAAACCGGTTGAGAAGAATCCTCCCTGAATCTATCGGTTGAAGCCAAGGATCAAAGGCCATTTCGTCAAAATCCCGGACATAAACTGAAAATCCAAATCAAGATAATTACAAATCAAGAAACGGGGAGCACCACCAATAGGGTGTGGCCACCTGGCCACACCCTGCCCGCGGAAACGCGGCCAAAGCCGCGTTTTCGCGGCTCTGTTGGAGAGTTAGGGGGAGCGTTTGCTCCCCCTATCTTCATATGATCCTGTAGGTTGGATTTTGCCTATAAATACTGGGATTTTCAGAGCCTCCAGAGGGGACGACCATGCAGAGATAGGAATTAGTCCAGTTTTTCACTCTTTGTAGTATAGGTTTTTTGTTTTCTTTTTATGTAATTTTAATTTGTATGTAAGCTTAGATTAGATTGAGATTCATGTAAGTAAGAGAGAGGCTTATGTTGAGAGTGACACCGATGTACCCTCCTCCTTTCTTCCATCGTTTCTGCAAGTAATAAAAGGTAATTTTTTTTTATGTTCGTCTTTACTTTTGTTTTCTTCTTCTTCTTTCTACTTTACCTCTTTTAGTTTTGATGAGCATGCAAGTGAATCCAGAAGCATTAGTATAACAATGTTTGTGTGAGTGCCAACGATAATTCATGATGATGTTCTCCTCCTCAAGACTCTGTATCATTTCATTCTTGTTCGTCTTGATGATGTAATGCGACTGGGGACTGAGCTCGATCCTATGGCTTATACGTTGAACGCCTCCGAAGCAAGGTAGAACATGCAAGGGTTCCAGGCAAGTCAACAACCAAACTAGGTAAGTATTTCTTTAATCTTCTTTCTTTTCTTTTATTTCTTTAGTTTAGATCACCAACACCCACTTCTTTCATCACTCCTTTTTTATTTCTTTATAAATAATCATTCTCCATTTTTCTCCACCTTCTCCATCTATCGCTTTCTTTCTAACTTAACTATAACTCTTTTTCTCTTTTCTTTTAAGAACCAAAGAAAAACTTTAACCAAACTTTGTATCTTAAAAGAAGACTTACTAAAAAGCTTCCATCGCTAGTCCCTCCTTGTGGATCATGACCGCATAGCCACTTGCTATCGCGGTAGAATTGAGCACTTACACATCTCTATTTTGAAGTTCTGAAATACTGTATTTTTGTGTAGGTTCAAGCTCAATCACTAGGTTAGTTAAAGTTATGATATACCGGATTGGTAATATCTAAAAAAGAGGTCGGGGTGTAACATCGATTACCATTAAAATTAAAAAAATTATTTTATAAGCCATATCACATAAGAAATGTCAAAATCTAACAAAGAAAAACAAATGAATAAACATATAAAAGAAAAATTTAACCTAAGTTAGGGTAAACCTTAGACCTAGACGACTCCTAATTGGTTAGACTGTCCACGAGGGGTATATTGCTGATCTGACCACTACTTAATCGGCCAGGTAGGGGTAAGATTGGTGGGAGGTATCCGTTCTTAAAAGTAACGGGCCTAATTAAGCCAAACCACCAGCCTTTAGTGTTTTGCCCCTCAGTCCCCAACCTTAGACACTGATTTGGCAAGAGTCATATTCTAATTAATTTCCCCCTTAGATCAGTCTCCAATATGAGTCTAAGATGTCCCTAGGGCCAATGTCTACTCAATTTTAGTTAGGCTTGGATTAGTAAGTGAGAAGGTTGTTTGTGGGCTAAGGAAGGGTAATATCATTCTCACCTTATCTTGTTTATAGGACATGCGTTTAAATCAATTTAGTGCAATGTGTACATGAAAAGCAACACTTAAGTAATGTAAACAATTCAAAAGTGTTCCTATCTACATGTTATGAACACGTACCTTTGTTCCAGCACTCTTCAACAGTAATGTAAAATGTAAACGAATTAGACATGTACCTAAATGTAAAGTCTAAACCATTTTTAGCATTTAACAAACATCAATTTACTATATATGTTAGAAAGTATGTACATTGAGTTAATCTAAAAAATAAATGGCTGCAGAAATTTAGCTTCGCAATTCAGCCAACCTACAAAAATACATGTTAGTAGTTCACTCAGATTGTCACTGGAATGTAGCAAATCTAAGGGCTTCTAGGCTCTGCTTTCTTAAGCAGAGTGCAGAGCCACTTATATTATATGTCCATTGCAGCCAAAATTTTCTTGATATCTATCAATGCACTTCAAGAACAAAGAAGAAAGTTAACCAAAAATGTAAATTTAAAAGAGAATTACTTACCGTTCTTCCCCGACAATGGCGCCAAAATTTGATTTAGCTTAGAATCTGCACATTAAAAATGCAGAATTTCAGAACTTTATAACAGTAGTGTAGGTACTCAATGTTACCGCAATAGCAAGTGGCTATGCGGGTCGTGATCCATAAGGAGGGACTAGCGATGAAAGCTTTTTTGCAAGTTCTCTTTAAATTAAAAAGAATGGTTAAAGTTCTTCTTTTAGATCGTGAAAAGCAAAAGAAAATAAGCTATGCTAGATTGTGAAAGTGGTAAATAGAAAGAGATGGTGATTTTGAAAAATAGAAAACTAAGTAAGGAAAGAAATAAAAAGAGTGAATAAAAGAGTTAAGAGATTGTGGTGATCTAAACTAAAGAATTAAAAGAAAGAAACTAAAAAATTTTACTTACCTCTTCAGTGCTCATATACCTTGGATCGTTGCTATGACTTACCTAGTCTTTAAAGGCGATCAAGAATGGCATGTAGGATCTTCCCCATTCCCGGTCTATATTATGAATAAAATCGCAAGCTAAACTAACAAAAGAATGGTTGTTCATCACCATAGGCCATCAAGGGCACTTGCAATCGCGAAGCAGTCGCGAGGCTATCGGATTTTTAGTTTCATTATAAACACATCAGAGGAAAGTAAACGAAAACAAGAGTAAAGAAGAAAAAAACTTCAATTCGATTCAAATAACAATGAAAGAAAAGACTTACTTACACCGGTGTTACCCTTAGTACAAGCTTGCTCTCATTCCTCCATGAAACTCGTCTCTCCTCTAAGTTACATAAAGAAAAGTAAAAATTACATTAAAGAAAAAATAAAAACCTACACTAAAAAGAATGACAAATTGGCCTAAGAATCTATCTCTGCTTCATCGTCCTCGTAGTCTCTGAAAACCCAGTATTTATATGCAGAAACCAAACCGGGGAGAGCGTATGAAGATAGGAGGAGCAAACGCTCCCCCAACCACTTCAACAATGTCGCTGAAACGCGGCCAAACCCCAACCACTTTAATAACGCCACTGAAACGCGGCTTTGGCCGCATTGTGTGGCCAGATGGCCACACTCGGGGGTGCAGGTCCCTGGCTTCGTGATATGTGTTTATCTTTTGCTGGATTTTCAGATTTTGGTCCTGGATTTGATGAAACCTCCTTTGATCTTCGATTTTAACCAATTGATTTGTGAAGATCTCTTTTAATTGCTTGTTCAACTAGTTTTACTTTTTTGATTTGCCCTGATTTGTCCTAATCTGCCCTGATCTTTGATTAGAATTAATTCTAAATTAAATTAGAATTTTGATAGGCTTTTGGGCTCGTTTCTCTTCCCTCTCCTTTAGTAAATGCATGCATATAAAAATAAAGTTTATTATATAATAAATATGAGAATATGATAATAAATATGTAGTATCAGTGACCAATCAATACTCTTAGTCAACTCAGATTTTTCTTCTATGAGTTGATCATGATTAGAAAATTTTAAAACTGAATATTGGAATGATGGTTGACAATATAATTCGGAGGAGTTGTATCCCCATTGACTCGATGAAGAGTGGCTATAATTATTTCAATCTTGTTCATAATACAAGTATTGAGGATAATATTAATTCGGATAAGACCAATCCGGCATACTTGGTTGGTTAAAGTTATGATATGCCGGGTTGGTAATATCCGAGTTGAAAAAGGTCAGTGTAAAGTATGGATCACTATATGCATTGGAATAATTATAATTATAATCCATAGCACACAGATATCAAAAATTAAAACAAAAACAAACAAGCAAGCAAACAAACAAAGAAAGAAAAATCTAGCCTAAGTTAGGATAGACCTTAGAACTAAACGACTCCTAACTGGTTAAACTATCCATGGGTGGTATATTGCAGAATTTGATCACAAATTAATCGGCCAGATCAGGGCAAGATTGGTGGGAGATATCCGCGCTAAAAGCAACAGGCCTAATTAAGCCAAACCACTAGCCTTCGAGATTTCACCTATCAATCCCCGACCTTTGACACCGATTTGGAAAGAGTCAAATTCTAATCAACTTCCCTCTTAGGTCAGTCTCCTATTGAGTCTGAGATGTCCATATGGTCAACGTCTACTCAGTTTTAGTTAGCATTGAGCTAGTGAGTGAGGATTGTTTATGGGCTAAGGGAGAGTAATGAATTTTCACCTTATCTTGTTTATGGCATAAGCCCTTAATTTAATTTAGTGCAACGTGCACATGTATATGAAAAGTAACACTTAAGCACTGTAAACATTTCAAAAATGTTTCTATACTACATGCTTTGCACACATACCTTTGCTCCAGCACTCTTCAACAACAATATAAAATGCAAATGAAATTAGACAAATGCCTAAATGCAAAGTCTAAACCATTTTTAGCATTTAACAAACATCAAGTTACTGTTGAATAAAATTAGTGTACACAAAATATTAAACAGAAAATATAAGCACTGCAGAATATGTATTTTTTTTCTAATTAACCCACCCTGCAAAAAATAAAAGTGAGTAGTTTACTCTGTCTGCCGCTCCAACGCGGCTTTTGTCGTGTTTTTATAGCATAATAGAGAACTTTTGGGCTCTACTTTCAAGAGCAGAGCCCCAGAGCTTCTTATATGTCCACTGTAGCATTTAATTTTCTAAAAGCAAACCCCTACACACCAAAAACAGAGAAAAAGTTAACTAAAATAATAAATTAAAAAGAGTTACTTATTGTCCCTCCCCTGCAACGGCGTCAAAATTTGACTGAGTTTTTACCTAGACAAAAAAATACAGAATTTTAGTGTTTAAGAATAGAAGTGCAAGGTACTTAACACTGCCACGATAGCAAGTGGCTATACGCATTGTGATCCACAATAAGGGACTAGCGATGGAAGCATGTTGTAAGTTCCCTTTAGTTTACTTGAAATAGTTAAAAGTCTTCTTTGTTCTTGTAAAGAAAAAGAAAAAGAATCTATAGTTAAGTTAAGAAAAAGTGAAAGATAAGAAAAGGTGGAGAAAATGAAAAATGAGTTTATACAAAGAAATAAAAATTCTAAAGAGCTGAGAGTTGGTTTTTGAAATTATTTTATAAACTAAAAAATCGAGAATAAAGAAAAGCTAAATAAAGCACTTACCTTTTTAGCGCCTGCTTCCTTTGATCCGTATCGACGATGTTCCTTCACTTGAAGGTGAGCGAAGTATGACATATAGGATCTTCCTCATTCTCGATCTACACTACGAAATGAAGGTACAAGCTACACTAATATAGAAATAGCTATCCATCACATAAGCCATCAACGGGCAAGGGCAAGGCAAATTCAAGGCTATCAGAGTCATTTGGATTTACAAACACAAAAGAGGGTAGTAGAAGAAAAAAATAAAGAAGAGGAAGCAACATTTGATTCGATTAAAAAATAACAATGAAAGAAAAGAAGAAAGATTTACACTGGTGTCATGCTCAGTACAACCTTCACTCTCGTTCATGAAACTCTTCTCTAATCTCAGTTACATAAAAAATACATAAATAAAAAGTAAAACCTATGTTACAAGCTAATGTACAGCCTAACCTATACCCTCTGCTGAATCCTTCTCATTCTTCATCGAAATTTACGGTGTTTATAGCAAAAATGAACTGAGGAGAGGAGTATACAGATAGGAGGAGCAAACGCTCCCCAAATTTGACAAGATCGGCTTTGGCCGCGGATCTATGGCATCTGGCAGATCCAGGCGAGCGTGGATTCTGGCCCTCTGATGCTTCTTAATCTTCTGATAGATTTTCAGTTTTGGCTCTGATTTTAATATATCCTCAATTAATTTTTAACTAACAGAATAAATCTTTAGAAAGTGATTTAACTAAATTAGATCTGGGATTATCCTCGGTTAACCAAATAGGTCTAATTAAATCAGAATTTAACTAAGTTTTATTTGGTTTTATGTTCTTTCTCTCCACGATTATCTTCTGTTAAATAAATATTTAAGACAATAAAATTAGTAGATTTATTACACGACAAATGTAGAAGTGTAATGAAAGAATGCAAAATACATGTACAATTAGGAGTAGTCTCAACAGTCATCAGTGTAGGCTCAGGTTCGATCCTGACCACCTGCCCCTTTGCGTGTCCTTTTGGCACCTCCTCGATGGTGGCAACTATAGAACCTTGGGTTCGATGACTCCTCAGATACAATTGGACGACGGAGTCTTTATCTTCATTGGAGTGGACACGAGTTGGTTCATGCTCCGTCTCTTATCTTGAAATCCCTCTTGAAGGAACTTCAGCTCTAGGCTCTAGGCGTGTCTTTTTCTGACTCGAACTAGCCTGAGAAGATGATGATCAAACACACTTTGTCACAATCTGACGGGTTTGTCTCGCTGAGCGCTCCTTGGCAGTCTCTACACCGTACTCCTATTCTTAGGCTATGTCATACTCGTCAGTCTCTCTCTCAGCCTCCAAATATTTGTTCATCCCCCTTATGCGGGTAGCCCTAGAACCCTTGCGAGCATTATATACAGATTTGATGGCCTTGATACCGAAATATTTATTCCATAGCCCGGTACCGTGTTGGCAATGACGTACCACGTACAGAAGCTGAGACTGGAATAAGAGTTGGACGTCTTATATGGGAGATTAAAGATGGCTCATGTCCCTTCGGGTGAGCTGAAATACCATGCGCCTTCAAAAAGGTTCCTGCTGAATTAGAGATTGGAGTTTGGGTTGCCGATGTAAAGCTGGTCGACCGAGTGGGCATGTACGGCTCAATCGTGCAGACATTGCCCTGATGAAAGGACCAGATATCTAGGCCAGATGTTGATCAGCCAACAAAAGACACTAGTGGATAGGGTGTGAATCCAACTGGACCTGCGAAGTCTAAGAAAGAATCCCAATAAGATGCGTCATGAATCTCAGGGAAACATCGGGCGAGCTGGTAATTCATCCGATTCTGAATATTTCTTCTGATGATGAACATGTAGGAGTGATTCCAACTCGAGCGCTCCAGTCTTTGTACAAAAAAGTCATGAAGCCTTCTGACGCCTGCACCACTATCATCAGGGATGGCAATGCATAACATATCATGCCATCAAGTAGGTAGAAGGCAATTCAACCTAGGGTTAGGCATCTTCAACTAGGGTGTGTCGTTCTGATCCACGAGCACATTGCCTTCTTCATCTACGAGAGTCTCCACATGACAGAAGCTCTTCGTCAGCATCCGCAACCCGCTTGAGATCGGCCGAATGCTAAAAGAACAGCCGAGTACATCACATCAGCGACGATAACTTCATGCGAAAGTGTCAGCACAACACATCGGTCAGCCATATCATCAAAAATTCAGCCAATAGAGCTCTATCGGAATTGGGATCCTGGCTTGGTAATAGAAACTTTCAAAGACCATGTCTGGCTTGAAAATATCCTCGTGGGACTCCATGGTGTATGAGCTTACAGACTCATTGATCCTCCCCTTAATTTTCATGTCAGTGCTTGGAACTAACGAGACACAAGGATGGTCTTGTCACTCAAGCCATAGAAAAGATAGCTTACCCAAGCCATCTGCCTGATTCCTCCAGATCTTAACCCAATCGTTTGGGCACAGATATGGAAAGACATAGCACTTCCCAGTACGTCTCGTATACAAGAGGAGTCCTTTAATTAGACACAGATTCTCTATGGTTGGAATGTATTCTTCATACAGGAGATCCCTCCTCACTAGCCCTAAGACTTCATACAACTCATGCAAGGCAAACCTCCCCGATTGGGGTAAAGAACATACAAGTTTCTGAATTGTAACGCTCTAGTATGCCGAAGAAGTGATGATTGCTCTGTGGGATCCTATACTGGATAACTCTGACTGCACCAATGGCTTCTTCAGTCTGTCGAAAGTGAAGCTGATCATTCTTGATCACTAGCTCTTCTCGAAAGAATGAATCCATCCTAGTGCATGAAACTCACTCTTAGGGAAGTCACCTTTCAAAGCCATAAACTGATTGATAAAAGTGGCAGCCTGCTGAGGTAACTCGCCCGTCGGGTACTCCGTCCTCATTAGCCTGGGGTGTAGCCTGACCACGTCCCTGCAATGGCTGGCTGGGAAAGCAACGTTGCTGCCTAGCTTTCCAAGAGAAACACCGGATGCATCTTGGTCAGCTCCCAATCCATCAGCCGAGGTAAAGAAAGAGATTGAAAGCATGACAAAGAAAACATTCTTTCCATGTTGGGTAGGAAGAAGCGTCGCTCCCAAATCTGACGGAGCCACTTGTAGTTCCCATCGTACAGAGCTTCTTCATCTTCGTGGATTAGGTCCCAAAAAGGAAGTCGGCTTCCTTTGCAAGGTATGGGCATCTGACTAAAATCTCATGTCTATTATGAGCTCCTAGAGAGTCAGCAGACTGGCCCTGCTCAATTTATCTTATCGCTCCCGCTCTTTTCGGTGAACGCTGGAGCAGTTTTCCTTGGACTGGAGATGGCATTTGAGTCTTCGCCACCCATATGCCCAAAGTGACACATCTTGGATAGAGGGTTAGACGAATACCTCATTGCAAGAAAAAAATAGTTAAAATTTCGAAAGCAGTGAAAAAAACACCAAGTGGAAGCTCAAACGTGGGACTCAACACATGAGACTCGCGTCTAATATTTTGAAACGCAAAGCTCACATGAAGCCCACGTCCGAACTTTACACTTGCAGACTTAGAAATTTTTCTAAGTATGGTGACTCAAACACGAGTCTCAGAATGAATGAGACCCGCTTTTGGAAGTCTCACAATGTGAAATTCGTCGCGTTCAATTCATAGACACGAAAGTCACATTGACAGAATAAAAATGTGAGGATCATCAAATTCGCGTTATGCTCATCAACGCGAAAGTCAGGTTTATGAATCAAACGCGAGTCAGTTGATTGAGATTTTACCTGCACAAAAATGCAGAATTTTAGAATTTTTAAAACAGTAGTGCAGGGTGCTCAATTCTACCGCTATAGCAAGTGGCTATGCGGGTCGTGATTCACAGAGAGGGACTAGCGATGGAAGCTTTTTTAGTAAGTTTTCTTTTATTTACAATGATATTTACAATAATATTTACAATGATATTTACAATGAAAAAGAGTGGAAGAGATTTGGAATATTGTGGTGTTGGTAATCTAAGCTAAAGAAATAAAAGAAAGAAACTAAAAACTAAAAAAACATACTTACCTCTTCTGCGCCTGTTTACCTTTTACCCGTATCAACGATGTACCTTTACTTGAAGGTGAGCGAAGCATGGCAGATGAGATCTTCCCTATTCCCGATTTACACTATGAAATAAAAAGGGCGAGCTCTACTACCATAGAAATAGATGTTCATCTTCATAAGCCATCAACGGCACTTGCAAGGAGAAGGTAACTTTGAGCTATCGGTTTCATTTGGATCCACAAACACAAAAGAGGGAAAAAAAACAAAACAAGAATAGAAGAAACAAAAACTTCGATTTGATTCAATTAACAATAGAAGAAAAGAATTACTTACACCGATGTCACCTCAGTACAAGCTTGATCTCCTTCCTCCATGAAAGTATCCTCTCCTCTCAGTTACATAATAAAAAAAAATTACATGAAGAAAATAAAAACCTAGGTTACAATCTAAAAATTAGCCTAAGAAAAACCCTAAGTTCGTTTCTGCACACCTCTCTGTTGCTCTGCAGGGGTATTTATAGGAGATAGAAGAAGTAGAGTCCCGATACAACTCTCCCACAAAAACTGGACGTCAACCTCATCCAGGGAGCCGCGAAAATGCGGCTATGGCCGCGTTTCCGCGCCATAGATTGGCTTCTGGCCACGCGTTTTCTCGCGTGGCCTCCTCTGGTCCGTCCATCTGGGTATATCCTTCTAGATTTGGCATACAGACTCTTTATTTTAAAAATTCGGGATAACTTGGGAAGCAAGTTACCCTAAATTCAAATCTTTTAAAACGATTTTGTTATCTTTGCACTCTTCTCCCCTTATCTATAGCCTTGTCCTGCAAGCAATTAGGGTTTAGTAGAAGTCCATCCCTTTTCCTCTTCTTTTAGCAATTAGGAGCTCTTTCTTATCCTTCCTTTTCCTCACTTAGATTTTAAATAAAGAGTTTAAAAATTCAAGTTTAGATTAGGTTAGATAATAAGAAACTTCTAAATTACTACAACTTTTGCACATGGGCTTGCACATGGGCTTTTTGGCTTCATTCAGGCTTTTATTTCTTTATTTTTTTAATTACTCAAGGCATGCACACATTAAATAATAAAACATTAGTAATAGTGCATAATTAAAAGAATAAATAGGGAAATATGATAGTAAATGTAGTGATAAATATGCATTTTTTACTACCTATCACACCCTCACACTTATCTTTTTTGCTCGTCCTCGAGTAAAAATCAAAAAGAATAAGAAAAGAAAAATTAATCTAGCTAACTCACTTTCGTAGGAATCACGGTTGCACTTAGCATGTGCAACAAGCCTTTAAACCTCTAGGTTACCCTAGAGAACGAGTGTTGTCTCGTGAGGGTTTTCAGTGGATTACACCCACAAAATCCATAAAAAGGAAATATTTGAAATATGTTTGAAGAAACTAGGTAATCTATAAGTTTTAGAATTATCATTTTTATTCATTCTTAAACTTAGTCTTTATATAATAAATTGTTATCCATTTTAGGTAATAATCAAAATTGAATTTTTGTATAGTCTTTTTCGTTACCAAAAGTCATATGCACCCTTGTGAATCTTTACTAGGAATTCTTTAATTTGGACTCTCATGCCCCCTTTTCTTTTATTATATTTTTTTCTTCTTTTTTTTTAATATGTATAACTCATCTAATTTTTTTCATATAAGTATCAAGGCTTCTTGAGGCCCTCATACCTAACTAATGACTATTAGATGTGTTAGTACATATATAAGTAATATTTCTTAGTTTTCTTAGGCTTTCTAATCCACCCATGTAGCGAACTTAAAGTCGGTGGCTCCCAAACCGATCGGTTTTAGGGCACCGGGTGAGAAAACACCCCACGGACTTAAGGATTCGAGTGAACTAGGCCACAAAACTAAGGACTTTATTTATAAAATCACCTTTAGGCGTGAATACTGATGCTTCTTGAGGCACATGTATCCAGCTTAATTAGTGAATTTCTTTGTTTTTTTTATTATTATTTTTTTTACGAGGCACACGAGTCTTTGTCTTAGAATCCTAGATATATAAATGTATTAGGTATGCACATTTCATTAAGGTAAAAATCAAGACTAATTACTTATTCAATTTTTCCTCCTATACCTAAAAATTCAACAATTTATTTATTTTGACCAAGTTTTTAGAAATCCTAATCATGATTTTCCTAATTCTTAAGACTAACATAGATTTCTTTCAAAAGATAAGTCAAAATATTGTCCCTTTTTCAAAAAGTTTTTTTTTAATTTTTAAATTTTTTTTTTAGTATCTACCTATGTTAGTATGTTAGTAAATCCTCTCCCACAACTATCTCATGCATTGTCCTCAATGTATGAATGAATGCATGTATGCATGAAAAAGAAGAAAGGGAAGGAAAATATTACCTTAAGGTGGTGGTTCCGGTGGTGGTCTAATTGGTCCACGAAATGCGACCCAATCGAATTTTTGTGGAATTCGGAGGAACCCACCAGAAATCTCTCTTGTATAACCCACTAAAATGATGATGTATGAACATTTTTTATTAAAAATTTCACCCCATCTAATTTCCAAATTTCATAATAAATTTCGGAGCCAATTTTGTCAACCGCCATGTCCCAAAATGGAGTGTGAACAGATAGAATGATTAACTTGGACTGAGGAAGTATGGGAACTAATACCGACTCAGGAAAGTGACTTAAGTCAAGTAAAGGTTCAGGAGTCGAGCTTGGTTCAAGAAGTGGGTCCAAATCAAGAAGTTGAAACTCTAGTCCACATTTATTTTCCCACAATGGAATGTGACTTAATTTTGGTGATTCAAGTTCAAGAATGACAGGTTGTGGGAATCAAAACTGTCTCTAAAATATTACTCAAATCGGGTAACAAAACAGGAGTCAATATTGATTCAGGAATTTGAACGGGATCATAAAATTGAGAATCTAGGTCACATATCTCATTGAGTTCAATATCATGAAAATGAGAACTGGCCAATTTGTCAATGGGACTTTCAAAAGTATGAAATTGGTCAAGTTCAATATGATGATCATAAAAGATTAGAGATTCAATTTCATAATGAATTAGCTCAGGATCTAATGTTGACTCGAGAAAACCGAAATCAGGTGAAGACACCGAGTCATTATTGGATCAGAAAGTAGAATTGAATAACCAAGTTGAGGGTCGGGATCATTCTCAAGTTCTATTTCAGGAAATGAATAATTTGCCAAACTATCAATGTCATGTTCAAAAATTGGAGTTTGGGCAAGTTTAAATGATTGTACTGAAATAGAATCTTGTTTTCCAAAGCAACGTGACTCTTCAGCTCTAACAGAATGGTTATCAGAAATGGCCGAACGGTGAGAACGTAAAGTTGAACCATCATATCTATTTATGATCACTATCGATTCTAGCCTGAGTCATGGCTTCAAGCATCTTTTCATAGTCAATTGGTGCATCATTTTGTTATGATTGGACTTGAAAAGATGAAGTGTTGTTGTGACAATTGTGATGAAATCGTGAGTCGGTCAGATTCTGTGATTGTTGCTTGGACTCACGCATCATCATGTCCAAGATTAATGGTGATTGTTGCTTGGACTCATGCATACTCATTTCCATCATTTCCAAGATGATGGTTTTCTATTTTGAATAGGTGGAACTGAGTATGAATCTTGGAAATATTGTGGACAAGGTGGATAAGGAGGACAAGTTAGTGAAAATTGGACTCGGGGGAGGCGAATCCCCATGGACTCTGTGAAGAGTTGAAATTGTTGTGGAAATTATGGTCATAAGATGGGGGGCATGGGTTATATTCATTCGGATAAGACCACTCCGGCACACTAGGTTGGTCAAAGTTATGATATGTCGGGTTGGTAATATCCGAAAAAGAGGTTGGTGTGTAATATGGATTAAAATTGAAAAAATTGTTGTTATAAGCCATATCACACAATACAAACAAAAAACAAATAAGCAAACAAAGGAAAAACAAAAAAAAATTCTAAACTAAGTTAGGGTAGACCTATGACCTAGACGACTCCTAACTGGTTAGACTGTCCACGGGAGGTATAATGCAGACTTTGACCATAAGTTAATCAGCCAGGTCAGGGCAAGATTGGTGGGAGGTTTTCCATCAAAGACGTTCCTTAATTAAATAACCACCAATCTTCGGGCTTTCGGCCCTCAATCCCCTTCCTAAACACTGATTGGCAAGAGTCAAATTCCAACAACCATTCCCCCTTAGGATAATCTCCTAATTGAGTCGAGATGTCCCTAGGGCCAATGTCTAGTCAATTTTATTTAGGGTTAGGGTTGCGAGTGCAACGGAGATGATTTGTGGGCCAAGGAAGGGTGATGAAATCCCCACCTTATGTTATTTATGGGTTATGCCCTTAAATTTTTTTGTGTACGTGTAAAGCAGTAGATAAGTAATCACTCAAAAAAGTAGTAAATCAGCCAAGAGTGTTTCCTAATCTATATGCAATGCAAACGTACCTTGTCGCCAGCACTCTTCAACAGAATTAAAGAAATTAAATAGACACGTGCCTAAGATGCAAGAGTCTAATTTTTTTTATTTTTCAACAAATAGGTTAGTATTAATTAATTAGCAGTGTGCAGGGTGATTACAAAGAAAACTTAACAGAATAGCAAGTCTAACTTTAAATTTCCAGCAACCTGCAGAAAACACAATGAGTAATTCACTACTCAGGCCGCGGAAACACGGCTATGGCCGCGTTTGCGCGGCTCTGTAGTAGGCTCTGCTGCTCTGCCTTCTAGGGCAGAGGCACAGAGTTGCTATATGTCCTTTGCTGCAGTTATATTCCTGTTCTCTGATCCTGCAAACAAAAATAATAAATAAATCAATAATTTGTTTTTTTTAGAGAATAACTTACCGTCCCTCCCCGGCAACGGCGCCAAAATTTGATTGAGATTTTACCTGCACAAAAATACAGAATTTTAGAATTTTTAAAACAGTAGTGTAGGGTGCTCAATTCTACCGCTATAGCAAGTGGCTATGCGGGTCGTGATCCACAGGGAGGGACTAGCGATGGAAGCTTTTTTTAGTAAGTTTTTTTTATTTACAATGATATTTACAATAATATTTACAATGATATTTACAATGAAAAAGAGTGGAAGAGATTTGGAATATTGTGGTGTTGGTAATCTAAGCTAAAGAAATAAAAGAAAGAAAACTAAAAACTTAAAAAAACATACTTACCTCTTCTGCGCCTGTTTACCTTTTACCCGTATCAACGTGTTCCTTTACTTGAAGGCGAGCGAAGCATAGCAGATGAGATCTTCCCTATTCCCGATTTACACTATGAAATAAAAAGGGCGAGCTCTACTACCATAGAAATAGATGTTCATCTTCATAAGCCATCAACGGCACTTGCAAGGAGAAGGTAACTTTGAGGCTATCGGTTTCATTTGGATCCACAAACACAAAAGAGGGAAACAAAAATAAAACAAGAATAGAAGAAACAGAAACTTCGATTTGATTCAATTAACAATAGAAGAAAAGAATTACTTACACCGATGTCACCTCAGTACAAGCTTGATCTCCTTCCTCCATGAAAGTATCCTCTCCTCTCAGTTACTTAATAAAACAAAAAATTACATGAAGAAGATAAAAACCTAGGTTATAATCTAAAAATTAGCCTAAGAAAAACCCTAAGTTCGTTTCTGCACACCTCTCTGTTGCTCTGCAGGGGTATTTATAGGAGATAGAAGAAGTAGAGTCCCGATACAACTCTCCCACAAAAACTGGACGTCAACCTCATCAGGGAGCCGCGGAAACGCCGCGTTTCTGCGGCCTTAGATTGGCTTCTGGGCCACGCGTTTTCTCGCGTGGCCTCCTCCGGTCCGTCCATCTGGGTATATCCTTCTAGATTTGGCATACCGACTCTTTATTTTGAAAATTCGGGATAACTTGGGAAGCAAGTTACCCTAAATCCAAATCTTTTAAAACGATTTTGTTATCTTTGCACTCTTCTCCCCTTATCTATAGCCTTGTCCTGCAAGCAATTAGGGTTTAGTAGAAGTCCATCCCTTTTCTTCTTCTTTTAGCAATTAGGAGTTCTTTCTTATCCTTCCTTTTCCTCACTTAGATTTTAAATAAAGAGTTTAAAAATCCAAGTTTAGATTAGGTTAGATAATAAGAAACTTCTAAATTACTGCAACTTTTGCACATGGGCTTGCACATGGGCTTTTTGGGCTTCTGGGCTTCATTCAGGCTTTTATTTCTTTATTTTTTTTAATTACTCAAGGCCTGCACACATTAAATAATAAAACATTAGTAATAGTGCATAATTAAAAGAATAAATAGGAAAATATGATAGTAAATGTAGTGATAAATATGCATTTTTTACTACCTATCATCGGTGAACTTCGTGTTGACTATTAAACTTCAAAAAGAAGTTAAGAGGCAAGAGTCCTTCGTGTTCCAAAAATAGCGAAGGTCATTTTTTACCTAAAATGGGTGCCTCTTGAGGCGGAGTGTCACCCATTGGATTCATAGTAATGGCGGTGTTGGAGGAGGACGAAACTTGCTCGGGTTTAGGGCCATTTGCATGGTAAAATCTTCAAAAAGATTAAGAAAAAAGCTTGAAAGCTTTGGATTTTGTTAAAAGCCTCAAGAGCTTTCAGACACGAGGTTCACTAAAGAAGAAGACCATTGAAGTAAACCGACTATTGAGACAGTCTGTTACTTATAGACCATTCAATGGCTTAGATTCACGACGCGAATCTCGACTCAATTTGAGCGAGACACACGTCCAACGCGACATTCGCATTCAAGTGACATTCACGTTCAGAAGTTTCAGGCGTGATCTTTGTCTTTCAAATATAGCTGTCAGAGTCGCGTCTCAACATCAATTGAGAGTCACATTTCAACACCAGATGAGAGTCACTTCCTAACAACAAATGAGGATCGCGTCTTAACATCAACGAGAGTCGCGTCTCAACATCAAACGAGAAAGAAGACAAGCATAATAGTCATGTTTTCATCAATGAGTGTTGTATTCTCTCTCCAAAGAAAGGAGTATGTCTCTGCTTCTGCAATCAGTTAAACAGTACACTAGCAAAGATAATTGGCAACTCCACCGGTTCAACAATACACCGACAAGACAAACTACAGCTCAGATAGATTCTAGGCTATGTATCTAGACATAGTGATCTTCTTTGGAGGCTTCAAGCTGTTCAACAATACAACTATGAAGACCAAAATCCAGACAAATCAAACTCAGAGCATTTAAAAAGATTGTCGGTCCAATCACGAAGGCCAAATCAAATGAAGTGCAAAGTATTTTGAAATCCTTCCCAGTCAACCATGTGGTTTCAAAAACATTGGACGGGGTTCTGTAGGCTGTCTAAAAATCACTGAAGATAAAGCCTCAAAAATGTAGACCTTAGCAAACGCGAGGATCGCATTTCAACCCGAAATGCGAATGTTACACTCCAACAAACGCGACACGAGGATCATGTTCTATGCCAAATGTATGGTCGTAATTCAGACGTGAGCCTAAGTATCATTGTTGAAAAACACCTAGAGGGGGTGAATAGGTTGTAATTGCTAATCTAGGAACTAAATGCAAAACTAAGTGCGCTAAATGCGGAAGCTAATGCAAATTATGCAACACACTTAGTACAATCAACAAGTGTAGCCGAATTCCCCGTGAAGGGCTCTGGACTAACTCCTCTTGATTCCCCTTGAATGGGTTGAGGTGCTATATGAAGCTCTTGTTGATTAAGTACAAGTGAGGCACACACAAACAACCAAGCATATACAAGATATAGCAATGTGAATTATGCAAGGCACAACACAAGCAAATAGATATGATATGACAATATGAATTATGCTCAACACAAGCAAATATGATATGAATGAAGTATGATGCTTTGCACAAATAAATGAGAGAGAGAGTTGAGAGATATTAGATCAAACGCAAACACACAGATATGTTTCGAGGTTCGAGCCCCTAGCTCTACATCCCCGCCTACACCACCGTGTAGGATTTTCAATCCACTATAGGAGTACTGAACTCCTCTCTCAATGCCACGAGGCAATACAACCACAATCCACCTCTACCGAAGAGGGATAAGGCCCGTAGCCAATACAACTCAAACATAATCACCTCTACCGAAGAGGGATCCAAACTCAATACCACTCCGATCAACCTCTACCAAAGAGGGATACAACAAAAGCAATGAGGGTTTACAATTTAGAGGCTTAACCTCAAACACTTCTCTTTTTTCTTTTCTTTTTCCCACAAACAAATGATCCTAATAGAATAGGATAGGTGATAGCTCAAGTGTGGAAACAAGGTGTTTTTGGAAACAAGCAACAAAGAAATACTACTAAGGAAATCTCTTGTAAATGATAGAAAATAAAAATCAATACAATCTCCCAAAACCCTAGTTTTTTTTGATTTTTCAAAAACCCAAAACAATAAAGATGAGAAGTTTAAAGCCCAAAAACTCTTTTTAAAACTTGTTTTAAACTCAGAAAAACTGAAAAATTTTCTCTTGTAAAAACCTTGGCCAAAAACCCAAAGAGATGGGGTTTATATAGGCCAAACCAGAAACTAGCCGTTAGGCTGAGCTGGCAGCCTGACAGGCTGACGGTCGACCGACCCGGTCGACGCCAATGGTCAGAAAATGTGACCGTTGGGCAACCACGGTCGACCGGGCCGGTCGACCCAAACAAACAGAGAGCTCTGCTCTCAGGACCGGTCGACCGTCCCGGTCGACCGTCCTAGTGTCTCCAAACGTGCACAGATTTGTGCACGTCGGTCGACCGACCCGGTCGACCGACTTCAGCCTAGTCGACTATGTCAGTTTGACTAGTCGACTGATTGAAGCCTGGAACAGAAACTCGGTCAGAAAATCAGTTTAAAAATATTTTGAAAATTCTTTTAAGTCTTCTAAAAATCCACAAAACTTGTTTTAACATTTTGTGTTGAAACACAAACTTGTGATAAAAATTTCAAGACATATATCAATCATATCAATTCATTTTCGAGTCTTGCAAATTTTATCAAAAACAAAACTTGTATTTTTATCAAACTTGATTTTTCAATACATGAATAGGATAGTCAAAATAAGTTTGTCTAGCAAGTTTTAAAGCATGTATGTATATTTAGAACATATCTAATATACATAGAAATAAAGTAAACTTGTTTTGATCTACTATTCATGAAAGCCAAATCCAAAACATAAAAACGTGTGTGTTAGTGCACTTGAGCATATCAACTATACTAAGCTTTACAAATGGATCTAAAACACACTATCTAAACTATGGATACCTAAGTCTTCTTGATGATTTTCATCTTCAAGTTGACTTGCTCCAAAACTCCATCCATGGGCTAGGCAATGTGTGATCTTAAGCTTTGGCCCTGGAATCACTATGAAAAGCTTCTAAACTCCTTATTGAAGCTAATCACCAACTAATATCTTAGTTAATGATCTGAAACTTAAACAACACAAGATTATTAGTAAACATAACTACATGAGTTAATCATCATCAAAACTAGGGTGGAAGGCCTTTGGGCCAACAATCTCCCCCTTTTTGATGATGACAAAACTCATGGAGTTATATATGCATGGATTAAAGTTAAGCTTCAAAGAAGCTCCCCCTTAACTCATGCATAAACAAATAAAAATATATGACAATGAAGCTCATAAATATGTATGCAAATGTATGACATGTATGCAAATACAACATGTCAAATAATCATAAAAGTCATCAAGTTCTTATCTCCATACATTTGCAAAACAAAACATATATGCATATCATTTATTTATTTGTTAAGCATGAGAAAACTAAACACAAGTATGCATAAAAACATGTATGCATCAACATGCATAAAACATATTCTAGAAGCTCTAGTTACCAATTAAATTAATAAAACATTAACAAAACACTAGATGCTCTCTAGATACCAATAAAACTTAATATATGCAAAAACATAAGTATGCATATATAAAAACATGTACCAATCATGCATAGAAGGATTTTGTGGTTTATATATGCATGATAAACTCTCAAATAACATGTTAAACTCTCAAATAATTCTTCCCCTTTTTGTCAATCATCAACAAAGGGGTAAACAATCCAAACAAAAAAATGAGGGGTAAAAATCTTTCTCCCCTTTTAAGTCAATCAAAACAATACAAACAATGTTCTGCCCCCTTTTTGTCTAAAACAAAAATAAGGTCAATAAGGGGTAACTATAAACACCATGATATCAATAGAAACATATGTCAATGAAGCATCTTGATACCAATAGAAAATAAACAAAGATCAATAAGTGTTTATATGCTATATACATTCATGAAGAGGAAGACGCTAAGTTAGCTTCCCTACACATATGCATTACATGAAAGAGGGATGTTAAGCCCTAATTCACATAACACACATAATGTAATGAATAAGAGGAGATGTGAAGCTCCCCCTACACACGTGCACCACATAAAGAAGAGATGTTAAGCTCTTCAATGCAAGATACACTCATCATGAATCTATATGCATATAGTCAATACAAGTCAAAACTTTTGTATTTTTCTTAAAACAAAATTTTTAGATGCCAATTTAAAACACAAACATCTTGATATCAAAAGATAGTAATTTTCTTTTAAGTCATATAAACAATTGAAATGAATATTTTCTATCATAAAGCAAGGGAGTGGAAAACTAAATACCATTGAAATATGAAAATCGAATTTCTCCCCCTTTATGAAATACCAACACAAACACATGCATAGGCTTGAAATAAGATACCAATTGAAAACTAAATGAATTGAAATAAAGTTGAAGCTCAAGCACTAGTATAAACAAGATTTGTGAAAAATTTATATCTTAAGCATAAATAAAACAAGTATATGTGTATGAAATAGAATGAGTACCAATCACCAATAGATGATACCAATTGAAAATATACATACACAATAAACATATGAGTATACAAAAAAAATTAAAATGATACCAATTGAAAGAGTTCAATGATACCAATTGAATCAACAATAATAATCAAGTGTATATCTCATATAATCACCACCCAATCATGGTTCAAGTTTTAAATGATTTTCACTTGTAAAGCATACATGAACATGATCTCCCTTCCAACCTCCCATGGATGGTAGGGATTTTCAAAAATGGATTTGAAAATAAGCTTGGTTTGAAAATCACTACCAAATTGAAGAATACGAACTAGTCAAAATGAAAAAACTTATTAACTAGTGCGAAATCCTTCTAGCAAGGAATAAACTAAAAATAATTTCCATAAAACATGAAATCCACATGATAATCAACACTCTAATTCAATTAGGCATAAATATGACTCATGAAAACAAAACATGAGCAAGCAATAACTGTGAGTGTACATATAAAGTGTGAATATCATAATCATAAAAATTTTTCATTAAGCTCAATTATTCCTTAAACATTGAAAACACGAAAATCATCAAAAATATGAAAATCATCTAAACTATTTAATCTTCAAGGCATATGTATGTCAAGTACAAATTAAAATATACATACATATCCAAAACACAACGAGTCCACAATTTATATATGCATGAAGGCACGTGGCTCAAAAAGGATATTCATGTATATCTAATAATTTGGATAAGATAGACATATACATGAAGTCAAACAAAAGCACATGGAAATATGAAAAACTAAACTTTCATCAAAACAAATTTCATTTCAAGGTATATGTTTGAATTGTCAACACAATAAGTATACATATCCCTAAACACAATTCAGTCCATATATATATATTTGCATGAAAGGCAAATGACTCAAGGGGTACACATGTATATCTCAAAGTTTGGCAATACAAACATATACATGAAGTGAAACACACAATCATAAAACAAATTTAAAAATAGGAATACAAGTTTAAAATGCACGAATCATCAAAACTAGATTATACTAGCACATCTAATGGGTTCAAATAAGCAATCAAGCACAAACATATATAGATTTATTTGTGGCCCACTATATGCACAAGTATGTACCTAGTTTTAGTGAAAACTAACATCTAAACATATATTCAACTCATGAAGCATAAAACGGGATAAAAATCAACATGATAAACAAAAACATGATTATTATGAGTATCCACATGTTATTAGATTTATGATGTACATGATAGCTAATCAATACGAGAACACAAAATAATAATCCATATTTAAACATGGGTGTCTCAGATACTATACATGTATGTCAAGAATCTAATTATCATGGCATTTTCATACTAATCACTAAACAATGAAAAACATGCTATGAAAGATAAACATGGAAAGCATGTAAACATAATGAGTTAGAGATTCGATACCAAAACCAATGAGGGCACCGCTCTAATTCTCCAAACCAAGGTGGTCTTCCCACCAAACTTCCCTGAAAGTGATGCATCCATATGATTTCCATGAAGCTCGGAACGCATCCACTCCAAGGTGCCGCTACTCTCACGTCATGTGAGAGCCCACACCTACATCAAATAAAGGAGGGGTGGTCTTTGGTACCCATATCTTATTGGGTCCATGGGGTTAGTACCTTCTCTAACCCAAACAAAATTCTTTGCTAAATTATCAACATGTATTCTATCATAGCAAAATTTAGCAAGGTGGCCCTTACGTCCACAATGTGTACAAGTGTACACATGAGCATACGTGTGATGGTGTCCGTGAGGAGCATGTGTATGCCGTGATGGGTGTGCATGCATAAAGGATGGAACTTGTTTCTTTCGAACCAAGGTTTCCAAACGTGAGTGGTTCATGGCACATTAGCTCATAGTGGAGCCCAAACAATCTAGTCTCTTCTTTAACATACAAATATCATCATTGATCCTAGAAGAAGAGGTACATGCATTAGGTAGACTAGATGAAGAGCTACACTAGCATGGCAAACATGTGCATCAATATTCTTTTGCAAAACAATGTTTTTCTTTAAACATACATCTAAATCATTTGAAATAGAAATAATTTTATTTTTTAAAGCAACATTCTCTTTTAAAACAAAATCAATTTTTGAAGACAAATTTTCATTTTTCTTCAAAATATCATGGCAATCATTTTTAGATTTTAAAAACTCATTTTCTTTAAGTGCAAGTTCTAATTGAGATCTCAATGAATCCCTTTCATTATAGACCTCAACCTTCTCTTGCAAAACATTGTTAAGTCTAGCATGCAAACTCTTATTTTCTTGTTCAATTCCTAGACTCTTCTTTTTCAACAAATTATATTTTTCTATTAATTTTTCACAAACAATAGAAAGTTCTTCATTCAAGGCATGAGGATCAACATAATCATTTGAAGAACTAGCACAATCATCATTATCTAAGTAGGTTTTCGATTGTACCTCAAGGGAGTCATTCCCTTGGACCATGAAGCATTGTGAATCGGATTCTCCACTAGATTCTTCCTCTTGTTGAATTGGCACTAGAAGCTCGGAGGTGGTGGTTGTTGTCAACAAATTCCACACTGCAAAGGCGGAATCAATGTTAGAAACACGTAAAAGATAATCTTTAGATAATGTGCTTCTAATGGCCTCAAGGGCTTGTGCATTGGCCCCTATATGATTGCTATCACTAAGGAAGGATTCCTTGGTAATGGCAAGGTAAACTTGTGACCTAGGGTTTGTAAATAAACGGTCATCCTAATCTTCCAAACATGAATGTTGGAAGGGTCAAACATAGGTGGGGTCATGAAAGCCATGGTAAACTATATGTGTGCAAACAAGCAAATGCAAACAAAAGATTAGCAACCAAATGGATCTCACTCCTAGGATGTTAATCCTAATATCAGGAGCACTAGCTCTGATACCAATTGAAAAACACCTAGAGGGGGGTGAATAGGTGTAATTGCTAATCTAGGAACTAAATGCAAAACTAAGTGCGCTAAATGCGGAAGCTAATGCAAATTATGCAACACACTTAGTACAATCAACAAGTGTAGCCGAATTTCCCGTGAAGGGCTCTGGACTAACTCCTCTTGATTCCCCTTGAATGGGTTGAGGTGCTATATGAAGCTCTTGTTGATTAAGTACAAGTGAGGCACACACAAACAACCAAGCATATACAAGATATAGCAATGTGAATTATGCAAGGCACAACACAAGCAAATAGATATGATATGACAATATGAATTATGCTCAACACAAGCAAATATGATATGAATGAAGTATGATGCTATGCACAAATAAATGAGAGAGAGAGTTGAGAGATATTGGATCAAACGCAAACACACGGATATGTTTCGAGGTTCGAGCCCCTAGCTCTACATCCCCGCCTACACCACCGTGTAGGATTTCCAATCCACTATAGGAGTACCGAACTCCTCCCTCAATGCCACCGAGGCAATACAACCACAATCCACCTCTACCGAAGAGGGATAAGGCCCGTAGCCAATACAACTCAAACACAATTGATTGTAACTCAATATTGCATATTTTACCTCATTATTCCCATGCATTTAATAAATAAATATATGATTTTTACTCATCTTCTCTATATATTTGCAGGTTCACACTCTAATGGAGAGATAGCCCAATAATCACTTTAATTAGCAATAATTAAAGTGATTAAATCAAGATTAAGATAAGCCCCAAGATTTCAAATCAGATTCCAGAGAGATCCGCTCAACAACCTAAAGTTCTAGAATGCCACGTGGATAACAACTTCGCAACCAACCTGCAACAGAATTCTGTTGCCCAACAACCTTCAAGTTGCCGTGGAATCTGGGAGTTTGCCGCCAAAACGCGGCAGATCCAAGGCGTTGGATGCGGATTTTGCGCCAACAACCTGGATCTCGAAGCTTCTCCAAATGCCTATAAATATGTGACCTATGACCTGCGAGCAAAAACTGAATGGAGAAGAGAGGAGAATAGTTAGTATGTTGTAATTTTGTTTAGTTTTTCTCTAGGTTTTGTTCTTTAGATCCCTCTTCTTCTTCCCTAGAATTCATTGTAAAAGAGAGAGATTGAGAGAGAGAGCTTGTGTAATCAAGGGTGACACTTGAAGCAACAAGGATTGATCCATTCTCCTTCCTCTACTTGAAGCATGGTTCTAGTTTAATTGCTTTCTTTAATTGCTTTTTTACTTGCTTTCTTTACTTCTTGCAATTTATTCATGCTTTGCTTTACTTCATTAATGGCTTATAGCTAAATCTTTCTCCATGTACTAGCTAACCACTAGCCTTGTCATCTTCACTAACTCATGGGTGATTGCTTTATTTCATCTTGCAAGTTGTATGATCTTCTCTTCTCGGATGGGTTAAACCACCCTTCAACCACATGAGAAAGTAATTAGGTCAACACGCAAGACGAAACCTACGCCGATGGAGTGACAACATTAGGCACGCGTTCGCTATCAAGGAGTCTAGTAAGTCTTGGCAAGCTAGCAAGGTAAGCTAGTCATGGCTTTTCATTCAAGCTTTCTTAAGTTTTCTTTCCTTTTCTTGTGAATACCAAATCTCAATCTTGATTTCTTTTCAACGATTTCCACCATGAACATATCCATCCTTTTCTTTAGTTTCTTTTTCACTTGATTCATTATTTTTATAAGAAAGAGAAGAATACTCGTTTAACAACTTCACTACCACACGTCAAAGCTTCCATCGCGAGCTCTCCCTGAGAATCGACTCGGTATAGTCCTATACTATAGCGGAGACAAGAAAGGGATACATCAAATACATTTTTATACTCATAATACGTATACCTTCTTCGTCTAATCAACAATCACCTCTACCGAAGAGGGATCCAAACTCAATACCACTCCGATCAACCTCTACCAAAGAGGGATACAACAAAGGCAAGGAGGGTTTACAATTTAGAGGCTTAACCTCAAACACTTCTCTTTTTCTTTTCTTTTCCCACAAACAAATGATCCTAATAGAATAGGATAGGTGTAGCTCAAGTGTGGAAACAAGGTGTTTTTGGAAACAAGCAACAAAGAAATACTACTAGGAAAATCTCTTGTAAATGATAGAAAATGAAAATCAATACAATCTCCCAAAACCCTAGTTTTCTTTGATTTTCCAAAAACCCAAAACAATAAAGATGAGAAGTTTAAAGCCCAAAAACTCTTTTTAAAACTTGTTTTAAACTCAGAAAAACTGGAAATTTTTCTCTTGTAAAAACCTTGGCCAAAAACCCAAAGAGATGGGGTTTATATAGGCCAAACCAGAAACTAGCCGTTAGGCTGAGCTGGCAGCCTGACAGGCTGACGGTCGACTGACCCGGTCGACCGCCAACAGTCAGAAATGTGACCGTTGGGCAACCACGGTCGACCGACCCGGTCGACCCAAACAAACAGAGAGCTCTGCTCTCAGACCGGTCGACCGTCCCGGTCGACCGTCCCAGTGTCTCCAAACGTGCACAGATTTGTGCACGTCGGTCGACCGACCCGGTCGACCAACTTCAGCCTAGTCGACTATGTCAGTTTGACTAGTCGACTGATTGAAGCCTGGAACAGAAACTGGGTCAGAAAACTAGTTTAAAAATATTTTGAAAATTCTTTTAAGTCTTCTAAAAATTCACAAAACTTGTTTTAACATTTTGTGTTGAAACACAAACTTGTGATAAAAATTTCAAGACATATATCAATCATATCAATTCATTTTCGAGTCTTGTAAATTTTATCAAAAACAAAACTTGTATTTTTATCAAACTTGATTTTTCAATACATGAATAGGATAGTCAAAATAAGTTTGTCTAGCAAGTTTAAAGCATGCATGTATATTTAGAACATATCTAATATACATAGAAATAAAGTAAACTTGTTTTGATCTACTATTCATGAAAGCCAAATCCAAAATATAAAACGTGTGTGTTAGTGCACTTGAGCATATCAACTATACTAAGCTTTACAAATGGATCTAAAACACACTGTCTAAACTATGGATACCTAAGTCTTCTTGATGATCTTCATCTTCAAGTTGACTTGCTCCAAAACTCCATCCATGGGCTAGGCAATGTCTGATCTTTAAGCTTTGGCCCTGAAATCACTATGAAAAGCTTCTAAACTCCTTGTTGAAGCTAATCACCAACTAATATCTTGGTTAATGATCTGAAACTTAAACAACACAAGATTATTAGTAAACATAACTACATGAGTTAATCATCATCAAAACTAGGGTAGAAGGCCTTTGGGCCAACAATTGTGTCTCAATTTCAATGCGAGCCTACAAGCTCCGTGTTCCAACTCAAACACAAGCTGGGAGCATCGTGTTTCAACTTCAATGCAAGCCTGCTACTTTCGCGTTCCAACACAGATGTGAGCTTGTGAGCTCCGTGTCTAACAACAGAATGAGGTCTGAGTCTAGTGTGAGACTCACGTTCTGTTATAACTGAAGCCATTACTGGTTCAATTAACTTCCACGTAAAGTGAGAATTAATCCCTTTATGGAGATTTTTTTGTTGGCCCAAAGGCCTATCACTCTAGTTTTGATGATGATCAACTCATGAAGTTATGATTACTAATGATCTTGTATTTAATTAGTGACAGATTTTTATCAAGATCTTAGTAGGTGTGGAGCTTCAACAAAGGATTTAAAGACAAGTTGGAAGCTAGCACCGGTTGATTCACGAGCCTATGCATCAAGAACACATCTAGAGATGAGCTCGGTGGATTGCATTTGGACCAAGTCAAGAAGATGAGAAGCCTTCAAGTGAAGACTTCAAGAAGATGAAGACTTGTGTCTAGGTATAAGATTTTGTTTTGTTTTAGTTAAAATGTAAAGGATAGATAGTTGGTGGATTGCTCAAGTCTATATCACACACACACACTCTTGATAGAACTCTTGATAGAATTGCTTTCATAAAAGATTTTTATGTTTAGAAAAGAATTTTTATTTAGTAAAAGATTTTTCTTTGTGACAAAATATATATACTTTGGTTTTTGGTATTTCTATCATACATATCTTTCAACCAAAACCAAGTTCAGAGCTTTATGATAAAAAACATAGATATTTCATTATGATTGTGTAGTGGATCATATCCATACACACTATGCTTTAATAAGTTCAAAATATCTTGTTTTTGTATTTTGTGAAGTTATGGAAAAACAAGTTTTAGAAAAACATGTTTTAGAAAAACAGTTTTTATTTTGATTGAAACTATTTTTTAGATTTACTGAGAATTTATGGGATTTTTATTAAGTTAAAAGACCTTTTTCCAAATCCCTTAACTGTGCAGTCTGAGGACTGACTGACAGGCCAAATCGGTCGACCGGGCGGTCGACCGCAGCTAGGTCGGGTCGACCGTACGGTCGACCGACGTGCACAGCCTTGTGCACGTTGTCAGCACAGTGGTCCGGTCGACCGTACGGTCGACCGCTGCAGAGAGTTCTGCTCTCTGGATTTCTGGGTCGACCGGGCGGTCGACCGGAGGCTTCAACGGTCGAAAAAATGACCGTTGGCCAGTCGACCGGCCGGTCGACCGGCAGCTCTGACAGATCCCAACGGCTATATTCTGGCAGCCTATAAATTGGGGGTTCTTGTCATTGTTTGAGGCTAAGATTTTGGAGACTTCTTGAGCCTGTTTTTCTGATACTTTTAGAAGAGTTTTCTCCACAAAATAGTGAGCAAATATTTCCTATCTAAAGGGAAGATTTTATTAAGAGTGTAAAAGTGATCTTTTGAGTTTTTCACCATTGTTCTTTCCTTGCCTTTCTCACACTACACTTGAGCATCCACAGTTATATCTATCCTATAGGAGAGTTGTAGTGAGAGCTTTTGTAAGGTGATCAAAGTGTTGTGATCACCAAAGATCTTTCTTTGTTCTTTGAGGAGACGGGCAAGTGTGCTCGTTGGTGGTTGGAGTTCGGTTGTGAACTCTTTGGTTTGAGGTGCGGCCTCGGCGAGCTTGTGAAGCTTGCGTGTGTACGGGACTTGGGAGTCCGAGGGATTGTAGGTGTTGCGGCACCAAGGAGAGATCCATTGGGATCTTGCATAGTGGAAATCCTTCGTGTGTCGAAGGCGGGGATGTAGAGCAAGTGTGCTCGAACCTCGAAACAAACCCTTTGTGTTTGCGATTGCTTACTCTATCTCTCTCTCTCTCTTTATCTCTTTTATATCTTGCATTCAATAATTGTCTTTATCATTTACATGCTTGATATACTCCCTTGTGCTCAAAATTGCTATACTTGCTTGGGATTGTTGTTAACACTAGTATTCAACCAAGAGAGCCAACGCGGCACCTCAACCCATTCAAGGAGAATCTAGGGGAGCTTGTCCAGAGCCCTGCAAAGGGAATTCGGCAACACTCTTGTGTTATACATAAGTGTTTAATTAAAAGAAGTTTTATTTGGTCATATTTGTCATAGCTTCCGCATTATTTGCATCATTCGGCATTAAGTGACCATTAGATTAGCCAACACCTATTCACCCCCCCTCTAGGTGTTATTTCATTTTTAGGGGACAGTTCTACCCCTGAGAGCTCCTATAAATAGCTATGAAAGCTATGAAAAAGCCCTCCAACAGATGGTGGAGTGATTAAAAAAAGACTAAGATTTTTTAGAGAGAAGTTCAGTTAACTTGCTCCAAAATTCAACTTTGGCGAGAGAGAAATTCTTTTGAAAAGAAATACTTAAACACTTACTGCATTCAAGTAGAGTTCTTTTCATCTCTTTGAAAGCAATTATAGAGATCCAAGAGAAGCCTTTGGTTCGGCCAGTCAACGAAGAAGAAGAATCACTCTCTACAGCTATATCAAGAACCCGACATTAATCAAAAGGGAGATCTACTCAAAACTCTTCTCTCTTTTGTAATCGTACTGATCCGCTGTAATTTTTCATCCACTCGAAGAAATTCTACCTCTAATTTTTTCAACCAAACAAAAGCAACACAATCTTCCATACAACAACCGCGGGCCAAGGCAGAGGTTTGCACTGACTCAACAGGATGCTAAGGCATCTAATATAGTGGTGGAAGGTATGATATTTTTAGCAGGACATATTATCCGAGCATTATTTGACCTTGGTACCACGCATTCATCTATTTCTGATACATTTTCATATGAACTTCATCAACTCCTTGAACCCCTAAATCTTCAGTTAGTAATATAAGCACCAATATGCTCGAAGTTGATATCTAGTATTCGATATAAGGGGTATGAGATTTTGATTGGGAAAATAATACAAATTTACATGACCACAAAATAATTTCTCATAATTTGAAAAAATTTAATCTAATAATAAAAATATTAATCTAATTACAATTAACTGTCAGTAATACAAATTTACATGACCACAAAATTAATTGTTTGTGCTGCAAGTAGGCTATAAGTGAGATTTATATGAGTACAAAAGTAACTGTTTGTGTTGCAAATAGATCATAAGTGGATGCATGTGCATTGTAAGACTTATAGATTAAACAAGCACCGTAAATCGTAAGTCGCAATTGTCTCTTGGACTTGCGAACTTTTATGGTGAAACAAACACAATCACGAAAAGGAACATGCTGATTCATGGAAACCAACCAAATTGACCATCTAACTAACTATTTATACATAGGACTAGCCAATTTTTTCCATGTTGACAAGGACATTCCCTAGCTTTTCCTCCAAGAAAGATAGAAAACAAAGTGATCATATCTCTAGCAACAATCTAGCTCACCATCTTTACAAGGTAAATCACATCCTTATCTGTTGCTATCAAAATAGTTCCCATATTGAGACTAAGCTAAAAAAGAAGAAGAAAGGGAGATAAATCAACAATTATTATTGTTTTTCTTTTCTCAAGTTTATACCCTTTACTCTCATATCTCTTATCCACTTAACTTTGGCTTCCTTTGATCTTATTGTCTCCAAGTGATGCACAAGTCATGATTACATGCATTTGCTTGCTATATCAGTGTAAAGCAATAGCAATGGAGGAGAGATTGGGTGTGGGCCCTATAGATCCAATGGATTATGAGTTGCTGGTTCTTATCCAACTTCTAATTTCTTGATGTCTTTGCGCACTTCCACGAGTGGATAGGCTTTTCTAGGGTCTTCTCCTTCCCCCCACTTGCTTACACTCATCTTGAAAGGATAAATGATACGCACATCTTTTTTTTTTTTTTTTTTTTCTCTTTAAAATGAATTTCAGGGTCTCCGAGTATCACTCTCTCACTATGATCCCTCTCATTCTCTGTAGTCTGATTAATTTGATCTGACCTTTCATGAGGTCAACAAAATTATTAGCACACTGCGGGTAATATTTTGTCCCTCACGATGAATGACTAAAATTTGTTACTATTATATCTAAATATTTGCCACGAGTCTACGAAGAATTTCTCAAAAAAGAAATGCAAAAAAAGATGGAAAACAAATGGGTTTATGTATATTCTTTTGAGAAAAGTACCTTAGATGAGACGATGAGAAAGGAGGAGATGAGTCATATGATTATGTTTTGAGTGGTTAAGATTATATGTATATTTCTTTTATGACACAACGGTCACTCACACCAAGAAAAGACATGGACTCATAAATTGTATTACTAGTGAGTCAATATAAGTTAACCCTAAGTAGGGATAGTTTATGTTCCATCAACAGGCCTCACATTACAATTGAAAGAACATTCGGATTGGACTATAGGAACTTAGGTTAACCCACATGTTATGCACTTGAGAAGAGAGAGAGAGTGAGAGAGAGAGAGAGAGAGAGAGAGAGAGAGAGAGAGAGAGAGATTTAACATTTTTAAATAGAGGAAAGTTGACAAGATTCCTCAAAAGTTGCAAAGCATGGTCAAGCAAATAATTGGTGGGATATAATTTCTCAATAGAAAGCTTATGCGATACAAAACAAAATTAGTCCCATTATTCTCCCAATTTGCTTTCTTGTAGAGGATCAGATCATGGACTTAAAGTCAGTAAGCATTTAGGTTTATGAACAATAATATTTATTAATTATTATTAGACTAGGCTAAAAAGCATATGGAATCTAGGTGGGGGATTAAATTTATTGATGAGGACAGAGTTTGTTTCTGTACCGATTTGCTCCGGCCATGCCAAATTGCATGCAACTTGTAGCAGGTAACAATGCCATCATTGTATGCAATGTATCCACTTTCAAGTGTCTGATTCAAACTTCTCATGATAAAGTTGTCTGCATTGCATTGTTTCATTTGATTAATTTAATGTTGCCGACATAACAAGATGATTGTTCTCTATGTGTCTTTAAGCATTAAATATGCGGCAAGTGTCACTGTAGCACAGTGGCAAAGCCTTTTTGATACTGTTAAAAAGTCTAAAATTCAAATCTCGCTGGCACCGGCCTATATTCGGGGGGGGGGGCATCAAGCGCGGGAATATGTACATGGGTAGCAATTGGATTGGGCCCTAATCTGACCCGATTACTGATTGACTGCCTTTGTTCTTCATACGGCCCGATTAATAGTCGGGTCAGTTTGAATTCGATCCAACCATTGATTGTAGGCCGATTCGCCCAGTTAAGTTCAAATGCCGAAGTCAATCGGCCCAAATATAAAAGGGCATATGACAAGTGGTTTGTACCTAAGGCCCATTGGTCCAATATGAAGAGATTGTTTTGGTATTAGGCTATCAAATTGTCAGAGGTAGTTTTGTGGCTTCGATAGTAACTGAGCCGGACTGCCATTTATCATTGTCAACAGATAGTAAGTGATCAGCCAGAGGTAAGAGTAGAAGACTCAACAGTTTCTACCTCCTTGATGCTTTCCATGACGATGATGTAAGAAGAGAAACAAGACAAACAAAAGACCAAAATAATTGACTTGTCGACAGCCCCTCTTCTGGCCCTTTTACCGAAGTCAGATTTTTTTTCAGTTTTTCCTTCACTGTCGACAGCACCCTTCAGCTGTCGATAGCTCTATTGTATATCAGGGTATTTGATTTAGATTATGATTTTCTTTTTAGGACTGATTTGGACTCTAATTGATTTTTTTTTTCTTTATTTTGAAATCAGATTATCTAGATAGATTAGGACTCATTTTCTTTTCTTTTAAGAATAGATTATAGTTTAATAGTAGGAGTAGTACTCTTTTGTAAGCCTATAAAATGGTCCTTGTATACTTTATTTTGTAATCAATCTATCATCCAAGTTTTAATCAATACTCTTTGAGTTTTCCTCAAATTTTGCTCGTAGATTCGAATTGTTCTTTTTGGCTCGTGAATTTGGGTCGCTTGCTCGTGGATTCTGAAGTCACCTAGAGGGGGGGTGAATAGGTGATATGGCTAATCTAGAAACTAAATGCGGAAGCTAAAACTAATTTACAACTACACTTAGTACAACCAACGAGTGTAGCCGAATTCCCCGTGAAGGGCTCTAGACTAACTCCTCTTGATTCCCCTAGATAAGGGTTGAGGTGCTATATGAAGCTCTCGTGGTTAAGTATAAGTGAGGCACACACATACAAACCAAGCATATAATATGAATAGGCAATATGAATATATGCAAGGCACAAATGCAAGCAAATAAGATATGGCAATATGAATCAATGCACAACACAAATAAAAAGAGAGAGTTAGAGTCAATGGATCAAACACAAACACAAAGATATGTTTCGAGGTTCGAGCCCCTAGCTCTACGTCCCCGCCTTCACCGTGAAGGATTTCCAATCCACTAACTCGTCCACCTAGGACTCCCACCGAGGGAACCTCCACCGAGGAGGATTTGTACAACACCGGGAGTACCGAACTCCTCTCTCAATACAACCACACCTCCATCGAGGCGAACACAAACACCACCTCAACACGCGAGGGGTAGGCCTGTAGCCAAACAACCACAATCACCTCTACCGAAGAGGGATACAAACACAACCAACTCCACCTCACACTAGAGGGAGTAAACAACAACATCAACCTCTACCAAAGAGGAAGCAACCAACAAAGGGTTTTTACAACAAGTGGTATATCTCAACCACAAACCTTTTCTCTTTTTCCACAAAACAAGATCCTAATAGAATAGGATAGATGATAAGCTCAAGTGTGAAAAACAAGTATTTTGAAAATCAAATAACAAAGAAAAACTACTTGGGTAATCTCTTGTAAATGATAGAAATGAAAATCCAAATCAATATCCCAAAATCCTAGTTTTCTTTGATTTTCCAAAACCCTAAACACTAATCAAATTGGAAGTTTAAAGCCCAAAAACACTTTTGAAAACTTAGAAATAAACTCTGGAGAAACACTAATTTTTCTTTCTTAAAAATCTTATCAAACTCCCCAAGAAATGGGGTATAAATACCCTCCTCCAAAATTAGCCGTTTGGCTGATTCTGTCAGCCAGACAGCTGGCGGTCGACCGCCCAAAAACAGAGAGCAGAGCTCTCTGGTCCGGTCGACCGGCCGGTCGACCGTCCCAATGCCAGCCCAGACGTGCACAGGCTGTGCACGTCAGTCGACCGCCCGGTCGACCGGCTCCTGGGTCGGTCGATCGTGCGGTCGACCGACAGAGCCTATTAGGCACTGTTCTGCATCAGAAACTGGGTTTTAAAATATTTTAATAAATTTCATAAAATTTCTAAAAATCCACAAAAATAGTTTTATCATTTTATACTGAAATACAAACTTGTGATAAAAATTTCAAGACAAATATCAAACATATTGAATCATTTTTGTGTCTTAGAAATTTTGTCAAAAACCAAAACCTGTATTTTATCAAACTTGGATTTTTCAACACATGAATAGGAAAGTAAAAATATGTTTGTCTAGGAAGTTAAGCATGCATGTATAGAATGAATTTCCTATACATAAACCAATTAAACTTGTTTTGATCTACTATTCATGAAAACAAATATCAGTTAAACTAAAAACCGAAAAATCAATATTCATAAAACGTGTGTGTTGTGCACTTGAGCATATCAACTATCTAATCTTTACACATGGATCTAAAACACACTAAACTAAACTATGGATACCTAAGTCTTCTTGACGATCTCCATCTTCAAGTCGACTCGATCCAAAACGTGATCCACCGAGCTTGACTCCAACGAGTGCAATGTATGATCTTGATGCTCGGGCTCTGGAATCACCATGTGAAAGCTTCCAAACTCCTTTGTTGAAGCTAATCACCAACTAATATCTTCATTAATGATCTAAAATTAAAATCACAAGATTATTAGTAAACATAACTACATGAGTTAATCATCATCAAAACTAGAGTGGAAGGCCTCTGGGCCAATAGATTCGACTAATTATCCCTACCTGAAGGCTTCTTTAAGGTCCATCAACGCTAGTACAATATCTAGCCCGCGTCGTTCCTATTCCCTACTTCCTGCGTCATGTGATATCAGAGCTTCGGCAATTTTTCGATAATGGCATGAGATGACGATAAATTGTGAGGCCTTTCTGTAAATCACCTAGAGGGGGGTGAATAGGTGATGGCGATACTAAATGATAAATAATGCGAAATTAAAATTAATTTGCTAGCAACCTAGTAAATACCAATCACAACACAAGAAATACTTGCTAATAAGCAAACAATAAAAGTGTTCAAGTAAAGAGAGAATAGAGTGAAGAGAGAAAGAGTAAGCAATCGCAAATACGATGATAGAGGTTCGAGCCATTGTTATACGCCCCTACTTTCAACACTATGAAGGATTTTCATTATGATCGATCCCACAAGACCATCAACCGTTACAAGTTCTCACTAGAACTCAATGGACTCACAAGTCCTCTCTTGCGGTGCCGCGACACTAACAACAGAGCTCACTAGCTCACTTGAGACCGCAACCTCTACAACTTCACAATAGAAGAAAATTGGTGATCTTCACTTGATCACAAAAGCTCACAAGCACAATCCTATAATCAAGATGAGGAGGTGAAAATTTTTGAGATTGTGTAGTGAAAATAGCTTGTAAAGATGTAGAGGGAAGGCTCGAGCTAAAAACAAGAATGTGAAATTTTGGCTCAAAGAAACTCTTTTACCAAAGGACTAAAACTTGATTAAGTCTTCTTGTAAACTAATAAAAACTTGTTCAAACTTGTTCAAGCTTGTTCTAGTTCAACATTTTCACTATTTATAGGGGATGAAAACATAAGGAGAAAACCCAAAAGAGCCACTGGGAAAAGACTCAGAAAAAGAAAAACTGAAATTTAGCCATTGGAAAAAAATTAGAAGAAAATCCTTCTGTCGGTCGACCAGCCGGTTGACCACCAACAGTCAGATTTTCGACCATTAGGGATAGCGGTCGACCGACCGGTTGATCGTTTTTCCCAACCAGAGAGCAAAATCTCTGTTGGTCGACCTGGGCGATCGACCGGACGTAACTGAGGGCAAAGCTCTTGCAGTCGGTTGACCGCACAGTTGACTGAAGTGCACACAATACACTTTGGTGCATATCGGTCGACTGCACGGTTGACCAACAGAGCTGCTCTGCCTACAGTCGACCGGCTGGTAGACTGACCTTGGGCAAAAAGCTTATTTGAAGATCTTTTTGAAACCAATCTTTTTCTGACAAAATAAACTTTGATCTTTAAACACAAAATAGAGTTCTAGGGACTTGATAAAACAAGTGTGTGATCATAGATCAAGACAAAACAAAGTTAGAACTATATTTTGTAAAAACACTTTCCTAAATTGAAAACTAGTTTTTTCGAAACTCATTTTTCTGAAACTCAATTTTGAAAACGGAAAAGAGAATTGTTTTGAACTATTTTTAAAACACTTTAGAAATGTGAAAGATATGTGTGTGTCAATCCCAAAAGAGCTATCAAACTATATCAATTTGGTTTTAACAAACGGTTACAAATTCTATCTAAAATGCAAAAAGTAAAAATACAAATCTTGATATAGTCTTCTCTTACAATCTTGATCCTTAAGCTCTTCTATATGCTTAGGCTCTGGGATTGACATCTTGGCTTAAAAACGTGTGAGTCTTGTGATGGAGCCGAAATGCAACAAAAAGTTAACATGAAACTTTGCTAAACAAGATTGTTAAAAACATAACTACATATGTTTTGTTATCATCAAAACTAGTGCTAAATGGCCTTTGGGCCAACAATCTTTCCCCTTTTTGATGATGACAAAATACATGGAGTATCACAAATAATTTGGGAAGAGACTTCAAGCGATGCTTCTCCTAAACACATGCATAAATCAAATATGACATATAGGTAAAAAAACATATGAATAAGATATATCAATTAAGTTCTATGCAACACATATATGCATATCAAGAATACAGAATTACAAAGGTATATGCATAAATGGTTTCCTCCAACCTCCAAAACAAGTGGTAAATGGTTGGTTTACAAAGGATACTTACGAACACAAACACACCACATACCACACACTTAAGATATGTATCAAATATTAATAATAAAAAGAGATACATAACTTTTCAAAGACAACAATGATATCATAAATGAAATTTGTTCATACGAAGGCTCATGCCAACCTCAAAACAAGTTCTAAACTATAAAATAAGTACTTTAATATAAAAACACAAGTCCAAACACCAAATACTACACATCCACATAAAAACGTACATAAATAAAGACATAAAAATAAGAAACTCCTAGATAATCCATAAAATCTCTCTCCCCCTTTTTGCCATCAGCACAAAATGGGTCACTCTTCCTGAAATTCTGGATCTTCAGGAGGAGCTGGTGCCTCTGAAGGAGCTGGAGGAGGTACCTAGGTATCAAACAGAGGACCCGATGCAGAAAGAGACTACGCGTTGCCTTTCGGAAGAGGAACAAGAAAAGCGTTCCTACTATAGGTCTCGTCGACGCATGTCTGAAGATAGCGAATGGATGAGCAGATATATTGCAGGTCGTTCTGAACTCTGTACTCAATACTTTTAAATTTTGCTGACATCTTCAGATCATGCTCACGAAGCTGAGCAGAGAGGGTTGTATATGGGTCAACAGAGGCTGAGGTGATTGAAGAGGATCCAGGGGTAACAACAGAAATGATATGAGGGGGCTGAGGAGCAGGAGCACTCCCTAGCACGCATCCTCTTGAAGAGAGTACTGTTGATGTCAACAGATGGTTCGATAGACTGTTCAGTAGGATCAAATTTTAATTGTTTGAGAAGTCGGGTAATAAGCATCCCAAATGGTAAGTGCCAGTTTGAGATCAGAAGGTGCTCAGAAGCCATGAAATCGATGATGAGCTTAGAGATATTTACACTAATACCTTTCAGAAGGCAATAGATCATGAGGAGAGCAGAACCCCGAGCATGACTATATTCTCCTGATTTTGGTAAGAGATTATAAAACATTATCTTAGCTAGGACCTGGACAGTGAGCGTATAGTACTTCACCTCCTCGTTCCTAACTAAGGCCAGGTTATCATCACGTGAAGTAAAAGAGATGCGGTGAGGGAAGATTCACCATCATGATATTCAAAATCATATATATTAACATTATAAATATCTTCACACTCACAAGAGAGATGTAGTAGATGGGCAAATCGATCTAAAAAAATGTTAATATCCTTACCCAGAATACTAGATCTGATATGATTGTTTTGAAAGATTAGATTTGGGTAGAAATAATGCACAAGCTCAAGGTAGAAAGATTCTTTAATGGTGACTAGGTATTCTAGAGAGCTTATGTTCAAAATGTTTACAAGATTTAAGTGCTCAAAATTAGCGAGCACAGCAGTCTACCAGAATTTGCATGCTTATTATGGAGAACAGAAAACCTATGAGATGCATTCTGAGAAACAAAGGGGTTTGATGAGGATTTAGGTTGTTTACCCTTCTCAGATCTAAGCCTCTTTGACATAGTAAAAATAGGACGATGGTAAACAAAAGTTTGACACAAATTAAAGAAAGATTTCTAAAAAAACATTATCAAATAAAGAAGATTTTGGAAGATTAAGGATTATACCTTAAAGAACCTGAAAAATGTCTCCTTAAAAATAAGCAAATCTGAAGTTTTGAGGAGAGATCAAATAAATTTTAGGAATTAATTTGAGATTGGAAAGGGTATGGGAGAGATGAGATGAAGAGAATTTGGGAGGAAAAGAGGGATTCGGTGGAGATAAGAAAAAGATAGAGGGATTTTAGGGTTTTTAAAATGGGTTAAAAATCAGTAGACCTAACTGACGGTCGACCGCCCGGTTTCAGTCGGTCGACCGCTCGGTCGACCGGCTTAGGCAAAGAAAAATTTTGTATTACAGGTTTCCTCGGCGACCGGACCAGTCGATCGACCTGTCGATCGGAACTTCCCAAAAAGCAATTTTAGAAAATATGAATTAAGGGCTTTTGAAAAATATTTTAAATTGGATATTTTTATACATAAAATAGAGAAATAACTCCAGCAATCTTAAAGGCATGAAAAACACAAAAAATGATATCAAAACAAATTTTTTTATTATATTAAAAATATATATTTTTCAACAATTTAAATCATATGTCAAGTAATTAAAAAATAAGATATTGAAGTCAAATACCCTTAATGAGTTCTAAACTTCTCATCATCATTCCTTTAGATAAGAGTTGAGGCGCGCATTTGCTATCTTGATTTATTGCTTAAATATGGTTTAAATATGATACCCAACCACAAGATAGATATACAAACAAAGTATACATACATGTATATAAGCAAATAGATTAATCTATGTATACATACATGCAAAGATATCTATCAACCAAGTGAGCATGGGAAAATACTATAAACATAAGTAAGTAATTAATGGGCTAGTAAAGAACAAAAGCAATATTAACGGACTAGCTCGAATCTAAGCAAGCCATAAAAATAACAAAAATTATGTATTCATAACTGAAGCATATTAACATAAAAAAAAAAAGCTAGCTATTCTTATGCATATATAGATCAATCTAGAAATGAATTTTTAAATGGAGAAGTTACCAAATCATAGGAAATTTTCAAAATAGGTACTTCTTGATAGCGATGCAATATGACGGTTGATCCTTTGAGCTTCAATGCATCCACTATCAAGGCACCATCTCCCCCTATGTCTTGGAGAAGAATGACACACCTACATCACTCAAGTTGGGTGTATCCTTTGGTACTCAAATTTTTTTGGGGACTATAGAGTTAGTACTTTCTCAAACTCAAACATTTTTGTTTAACAAGTTTAACTTAGCATAACAAAATTTTATTAAATGGCCTTTTTGGCCGTAATGTGCACATGTGTACACTTTACTATACATGAAAACATGCTTATATTGATGTATATGTGCATGTTGTGCATGTTTTTCATAATGTGTGTGAGATGAATGAGGGGTATGTTTCCTTTGAGTTTTTCCCTTTGAAAACATAGAAGTAAATTTGTTCATGTCAAATACACAATTTGTCAAAGTGGTATCCAAAACATCAATATGTTTTTGGATATCTAAACTCATTTTTGTTAAAAGCAATTTTGGGATTTTACCCTTACAAACAAGTTTGTATTTATCAAAAAAAAATTTATTTTCTCAAAAGAAATAGATAGGTCATTTTTCTCTTTAAAAAACAATTTCTAGCTTATTCTTTATAAAGTCATTTTTTTCATTTTTTTTATTTTGTGTAAGAGAAATTTCATATCTATATATAATTCTTCAAAGAATTATGCAAGTTCATCCATAGTTAAATTATCATCTTCTAAAGAGGTTTCGAGATTTACCATGGAAGTCTCCTCTCCATTTGCTATGAAGCAAATTTTTGTAGCATCAATCTCCTCTTCGGAATTCGTTTCTGAATCATCCCAAGTGGCTACAATCGCCTTCTTCTTCTTATGCATGTTCTTGAAGGTAGTGGCTTGAAGTAAGGGCCATCCGCAATTAGATGGCCCATCTTCTTGTAATGAAAGTAAGGACCCATCTCCTCCTTCTCCATTTCAAATATTCCTTGATGTCTTCCTCTACGGAAGTTGCTTAGTCTTCCCTTCTTATAAAACATCTTGCCTACTTTTCTAATGAGCATGGCAAAGTCCTCATCACCATCTTTTGATGATTCTTCTTCAACAAAGGATGAGAGAGTAGCCTAGAAAGCTATCACTTTCTTCTTTGGAGTCTCTCTTTCTTCTCTCACCTTCATTTCCATCTCATGAGTTTTGAGATTTTTGATGAGACCGGAGAAGTCCAACTCCTCTTTATCGTTGAGCTTCTTTTGGGCTATCGCCTTGACTTTCCAAGCTTTGAAGAGAGCTCTAATGACCTTTCGAGTCTTTTGGTCATTGTCAATGATGTCACCTAAAAAAAACCATTAGTAATCTTGGTGAACCAAGTAAGCATCTCATCTATACATTCATTAACAAGCATATAAAAATTCTCATATTAAGAACGAAGTAAGTCAACTATGGATCTCTTGACTTGCGATGTCCCCTCATGAGTAATGAATAGATCATTTCAAATCTCATAAGTGGATTTGCAATTAATTACACGAGAAAGATAATCATCATTTAATGCTTGTGTAAGTGCATATTCGGCTTTAGCATTGGCCTCATAGTCCTTAGCGGTTGCTTCGGACCATGTATCCTTATACCGTGAGGTTCAATGAATTCCTTGGTTATGGCCTTAGCTATTCTAACCCTTAGGGACTTGAGGAAGAGGTTCATTTTGACTTTCCAAATGGGAAAGTTTAACCCATCGAATTTGGGTGGGGATTTGATGCTAGAGAAGTCGTGTGATGCCATAAAAACAAGTATAAGTGTACAAACAAATAGCAAATGCAACAAATAAATATAACCAAATGAAAGGATCTGCCTAAGATGGTTAATTCAAAACTAGGGTTAGACTCTGACACTAATTGTAAATCACCTAGAGGGGGGTGAATTGGTGATGGCTATACTAAATGGCAAATAATGTGGAATTAAAATTAACTTGCTAGCAACCTAATAAATACTAATTATAATACAAGAAATACTTGCAAATAAGTAAACAATATAAGTATGCAAGTAAAGAGAGAGCAGAGTGAAGAGAGAAATAGTAAGCAATTGCAAATACGATGATATGTTCCGAGGTTCGAGCCACGGCTTACATCCCCGCCTCAACACTATGAAGGATTTTAATTATGACCGATCCTACTAGATCGTCAACTATTACAAGTTCTTAATAGAACTCAATGGACTCATGATCGAGGAAAAACCGTGCACGAAAAGTGTATGTTTTGAAATCAATAGTTAAAAGTGCGTGCTTTGACTTCCTCAATATTTCTGTTATAGCATAGAGGCTAAAAGGATCGAATCCACGGGGACAGAAAGCGATAAAGCTTTACCGAAATATTTACGTGTGTATTAAAGTTTCTTTTATGTTTTATAGAATGAAAAGAAAAGAAGAGAAATAATGGAAAGAGAAGAGTACGGTGAAACACGAAGAAGTGGGAAACATAGAAGATAAGATATTTGTGGTTTTAAAATTATTTCTAAACAAAGTAAAAAGGAAAAAAAACTCATGTCTACTAACTACTAATGGCTCCACTAACATGCTAATCTCTTAGTGATAGTTGCCTCACATGTATTCTTATCCATCACTAGTTCTTGGTTCAAGAGCGTTTCAAAGCATGACCCATAAGATAACTTTCACATCTAAACTTAACAAAACAAGTGAAAGTTACACTTAAATCATCAAAACTAAATAAGAGTAAGTATGGTGTAAAGTAATGATAGCTTGTTAGAGAGTTAGGATGTTAAAGTGATAGAATTCATCATCATAAGTCATCAATGGTTCTTGCAAGAGCAAAGCGAAGTAGAGGCTATTAGATTCATATAGATTATCAAGTAAGAAGTTAGCAAACTAGTGGTTAGTAGTTAGTTGCCATGAGAGAAAATTAACTAAACCTATAAAAGGAGTTAGAGAGAAGAAAATAAAGAGAGGTAAAGAGAGAACCTTTCATAACTTATCACTTTCTATTACAAGCACTCTTACTTTCCAACCATGTACCACTCTCTCTTCTATTATAAGATCTATAAGAAATGAAAAATACAAAGGGAAAGAAGAAGAACAACTAACCTAAACTGTCCTAAACTACAACATGAAGAAAAAAAACTACCCTAACTCTCTGGATATCTCTTCTGAAGGACCCCAAAGGGGGTATTTATAGGCACCAAAAGAAAAGGGGCCAGGGGGACAAACCCTGGCCCAAAGCGCTAGTGCTGCCGCGCTAGTACGGCTGTCAAAACGCGGCCAGAGCCGCGTTTCCATGGTTGTACCAGAGCGGCGTGCGCAGCGCTGCCTAATGTGCGCTGTCGCTTCGATCCTCTGTCGTTTGTACCTTCTGGATTTTAGATTTGAGCACCCAGGTCTGACAGAGTCACCCTCCTAGGTCAATGGCTATCTTTATAGGCCTTTAATCACCCATTAAATGATGATTTTAGATTTTTTTTCTTTATTTCCACACCATGGACCTAGAATCACAAAAGAAGACCATTATTAGCAGTATTTATTATAAAATAAATATGAAGATGTGATAAAAATTTTG
Source organism: Agave tequilana (assembly GCA_038442645.1). NCBI lineage: Eukaryota > Viridiplantae > Streptophyta > Magnoliopsida > Asparagales > Asparagaceae > Agave > Agave tequilana. The sequence goes on along the minus strand of JAVJIF010011218.1, from coordinate 28,383 downwards.
CAATATTAGAGACTAATCATACCCCCACACTTATCTTTTACCTCATCCCTAGCAAAATAAAAAACTAACTAAGAAGATTATCATACCACTTTCGCAGGTGACGCGATCGCACTGAGCATGTACAACAAGCCATTAAACCTCTAGGTTTTCCCTAGAGGAGGGGTTTTGTCTCCTGAAGGTTTTCAACGGATTACACCCACAAAATCAATAATAAAGAAATCAAGTATCAGTATTTTTAAAAACACATTTTGAAATAAAGAAAAGTGTTGAAGTATTTTTCTAAAAATATAAGTGATCCAAGGTCATACGTTAATTAGAAATTATTCTTCCTTAAACTAAGTCGAAATACAAAATCTTGTTATAAATTAAATGTATGAATTTAAAATTGAATTAATTCTTTAATCTTTCATAAAACTCTTAGAACATATGCACTTTGTGAACGGTGAAGATTTTTGGGATATCCACTCTAACTTTCATGCCATTTATTTATATTATTTATTTTTCTCTTTTTTTGCCCTTAGTTTTCTTAGGCTTTCTTATTTACCCAGGTAGTGAGCTTTTAGACGGTGACTCCCAAACCAGAGAGTTTCAGGGCACCAGATAATAAAATATTCCTCGGATTTAAGGACTTGAGTAAATAAGGCCACAAAACTAAAAGAGATTATTTTATTTTTTGCCCACCGTTTTAGGTCTGAATAATCATGCTTCCTAAGGCATAATTACCCAACTTCAATAAGTAGTTTTATCATCAATTTTTTATATATTTTATGGCATTTTTATGGCATATTCAGCCTTTGTTTCACTCTTAAAAAATTGTGTAAGTGTGAAGTACATAAATCTAAGGCAAAAAATTCAAGATCAAATTATCTTTCCAATCTTACTTCCTTATCCTAGAATTTAAAAATGATCTATTATTTTGAATTGGTTTAAAAATTCATAATTTAGGTCTTCTTAATTTCTAGGATAATCTTAATTTTCTTTAAAATAAATCAAAACTATTTCTCTTATTTCAAAAAGCTTTGTAAAAAGAAAAGAGTTTTTATACAAAAGAAAATTTTAAAAATTTTCTAAAAAGAAGTGTAAAAGAAAGAAAATGTAAAACTAACTATGTTAGTAAATCCTCCCCCACACTTATCTCATGCATTATCCTCAATGACAATGCATCGTGAATGTGTATATGCATGAAACAAATGGAAAAGAAAGAAAAAATACCTCATGATAGTGGCTCTGGTGGTGGTCTATTTGGTCCACGAAATGCGACCCAATTTAAAAATTGTGGATCTTGCAGGAACCCACCAGTGACCTCTTTAATATGACCCAGTAAAATAATGATTGAGTGAATGGTCTTATTTAAAAATTTATCCCCATCTAATTTTCAATTTTCAAAAATAATTACTAAGTTATTTTTCTTCAACATCCTTGTCCTGTGATTTTGGGAGATGATTGATTTGGACTCAAATGGAACAGGAATAAAAACTGATACCAACTCAGGAATTTGACTCAGATCAAGTCAGGATTCAAAAGGGGAGTCGAAATTGGTTCTTAAATGGGGTCTAAACTAAAGAATTGATGTTCACACACTTTCTCCATCAATGAAGTGTGATCATAAGATATTGGTGATTCAATTTCACGGTGTACTGGTATAAGATTCAATGTTGACTTGGAATAGAGAAAAAATCTGATAAAGATACCGGAGTCATTATTGAATCAAAAATAAAATGGAATCACCAACTTGAGGCTGAGGATAACTTTCATATTCAACTCCAATTTTAGAAAAGGAATAACTTGCTAAAATGTCAATGTGATTTTTAAACCTTGGAGTTTGGTCAAGTTTCAATGGGTTTATTGAAATTGAATCTTGATTTTCAAAATAGCATGATTCTTAGGTCGAATCGGTAGAGTTAGGGATATGAGGATTGGTCAAAGGTTGACAAGAAAGACTTTCCTCTCTCTCATTAATCAAATCGCTCATTATTGAGTCTAACCTATTGATAGACAGGATAACAGAATTTTTAGTGTGAATCATGTCTTCCATACTTTTTGCAATTGGTTCTTCTTAAAAAAGGTGAGTATGACAGTTGATTTTGAAAATTGTGGTGAATTGTGAGTCCATCAGATTTTGCGATTGCTGCTTGCACTCACGCAAGGGTTCCATACTCAAGTCCAGTATTGATGGATGTTTATTTTGAATCAGTGACACTGAAAAAAGATAAGTAGGACTCTTGAAAATTTTGTTGAGATGATGAGTCCAACATATTTTGAAATCGTTACACTGTTTCACAGAAGACTTTCAAACGCTTTTCCAGCTCAGATTCTTCTTCAATTGAATATTCTAGAAAAGAAGTATATGGAGTTTGATTTAGGAAGGATTGTGAATTGAGCAAATTTTGAATTTGTTGTTGGGACTCAAGCATGGCTTCCATACTCCTTTCCAAATTGGATTTTTCTTCGGTTGGTGGAATAGGAAAAAGAGTATATGAATCAAAATCGGGAATGAATATTGTGAAATTGTAGACAAGGAGGTTGAAAATTTGACTCATAGGAGGTGAATCCTTATTGACTCTGCGAAGAGTTGAAATTATTTTGAAAATTATGATCATAAGATTGGGGATATGGGTCATATTGAGTCGAATAATCCCAATCTGACCTATATGGTTGGTTCATGTTGTACATAACCGGGTCGGAGTTATCGGAGTTAAATGAGGCCGAGATGAATTATGGATTTATATTAAGATTGAAAAAATTATCGTTGTTAAAATCTTTTTCACAATTTACAAAAAAAAAAGAAAACAAACAAACAAACAAAGAAAAAGAAAAAGAAAAAGGAAACAAGCCTATGCTACGGTTGACTTGGACCTAGATGACTCCTAACTGGTTAGACTGTTCATGGGGGATATATTGTCAGAATCTAACCACGAGTTAATCGACCAGGTAAAAAAAAGATCAGTAGGAGGTATCTGTACCGGAGCAACGGGGCTAATTATGCCAAACCACTATTCTTCGAGGTTTCGCCTCTCAATCCCCACGCTTCGACACCGATTGACAAAAGTCAACTTCTAACAACTTTCCCCTTAGGTCTATCTCTTAAATGAGTTTGATATGTCCCTAGGAACCAACGTATAGAAATTTTTTTAAGGCTTGAGTTGTGTGAGAAGGGAGGTGATTTTTGGGCTAAGGGAGGGTAATGACTCCCCCACCTCATGTTGTTTTGGGTTTTGCCCTTAAATTCAATTCGTGCAAATGTGCAATATGTTGGCCCAAAGGCCTATCACTCTAGTTTTGATGATGATCAACTCATGTAGTTATAGTACTAATGATCTTGTGTTTAATTAGTTTCAGATTTGTGATTAAGATCTTAGTAGGTGTGTAGCTTCAACAAAGGATTTAAAGTCAAGTTTTGGAGCTAGCACGGTTTGATTCAAGAGCTTGTGCATCAAGACCACATCAAGTACTCAAGAGAAGTCTAGCTCGTTGGATCAAGTTTGGACCAAGTCAAGAAGGAGGAGAAGACTTCAAGTGAAGACTTCATGAAGACTTGTGTTTAGGTTTATTTTTATAAGATTTTATTTTTAGATAAATGTAAAGGATAGAATAGTTGGTGGATTGCTCAAGTATATCTTATACACACACACACTCTTGATTAGATGAGTTTTTCATAAAAGAATTTATATTTTGAAAAAATAAAAGAATTTTCATTTTGGAAAAATACCGGTTTGGTTTTTGGTATTCAAGTTTACATATATTTAACCAAAACCAAGTTTAGAGCTTAATGTCAAAAAATATAGATATTTCACCATGTTTGTGTAGTGGATCATATCCATACACACTATGCATTAAAAGAGTTTAAATATCTTGTTTTTGTATTTAGAGAAGTTTGGAAAATAAGTTTTGGAAAAATCAAGTTTTAGAAAATACAGTTTTTGTTTTGAGCCAATATTTTCAAGTTACAAAAATAGTCCAATTTGTTTGTAATATGCCTTAATTTTGTGCAAGCATGTTTGATTATCAAAGTATAACATTGAAACTATTTTTGTAGATTTTTCGTGAATTTATGGGATTTTATTTCAATCAAAATGTCAACATTTTTATTCCCAGAATATTGTTTCCTGGCTTCAGCCGGTTGACCGGGATGGTCGACCGCGCGACGTGCACAGACGTGCACGCCAGTCTGGCTGGAGGGCCGGTCAACCGGGACGGTCGACCATCAGAGAGCTCTGCTCTCTAGAAAGTACCGGTCGACTGGACCGGTCGACCGGACAGAGAGTCTGCTCTCTGTATCCAGGCCTCGGTCGACCGGGCCGGTCGACCGCTGCCCCAACGGTCAGAAATCTGACCGTTGGCAGTCGACCGGGCGGTCGACCGTCAGGCCACCTGGCTCCCAACGGCTAGTTTTTCTAGCTCTATAAATTGGGACATTTGGGGGTTGTTTTCTCTAAGATTTTAAGTGATTTTTTACAACAATTTTTCCCACTCTTTCAAGAGGTTTTCTCCACTTATTTGAGAGCAAATATTTCCAATCAAAAGGGGAGATTTATCAAGAGTGTTTCAAAGTGTTTTTCTTGAGTTTTTACTCCACCATTTCAGTCCTTGTTTTCTCACACAACACTTGAGCCATCCATGGCTATATCTACCTATAGGAAATTGTTGTAAGAGGATTTTAGGTGATTAAGAGTTGTGATCACCAAAGTTCCTTCATTTGCTTTGAGGAGGCGGACGAGTGCGTTCGCGGTTGTTTCGAGTTCATGTGTGGACTCAGTGTTTGAGGTGCGGCCTCAGTGAGCTAATGGGCTTATGGTGTGTACGGGACTAGAGAGTCCAAGAGTTCTAGTGGGAACTCCTTGTAGGTGTTGCGGCACCGAGTGATCCGGTGGGATCGATTATAGTGGAAATCCTTCGTAGTGTCGAAGGCGGGGATGTAAAGCAAGTGTGCTCAAACCTCGAAACAAATCTCCCGTGTTTGCGATTGCTTACTCTCTATCTCTTTATCTTTATATTTTGCATCCTTATCTTGTGTTTATCTTTATATGCTTGATATTCATATTGTGCTTAATTGTTATATGCTTGGGGTTTGTTTGCTAACACTTGTATTCAACCAAGAGAGCCAACGCGGCACCTCAACTCTTATTTAGAGGAATCTGGAGGAGTTAGTCCAGAGCCCTTCACGGGGAATTCGGCTACACTCTTGTGTTATACGTGGTGTTTAGTGTAAGAATTTTAGTTTGCATCATATTAGTTTTTAATTCCGTATTTAGTGACCATTAGATTAGCCATCACCTATTCACCCCCCCTAGGTGATTTTACAATTGGTATCAGAGCCAAGTGCTCTTGATTTGGGTCTTACAACCTAGAGTTAAAGATCCTCATTTTTAGGATAATCACAATATTTGTACACACACCATGGATTTTATGTCACCTCTCACCTTTGACATCCTTAACATCCAAACTTGGAAGGTTAAGATGTCTTTGTACCTCAAAGCCCTAGGCATTCATACTTATTTTGCCACTATTAGAGATTCTTATTGTTTAAATGGCAAAAATATTGAGGCTAATGCAAAAGCCCTACATGCTTTAAAGTCAACCCTAAATGATTATTATTTATCTAGGATTTCTAACATTGATTCGGCTTTTGTAGCATGGAACATCATCACCTCCCTTGGCGAAAAAAATCTATATTATGAGGGGAGCGACTCGGATGTTGGAAGCGACACCTCCAACATGTGCTACATGGTCCAAGAGAATAACCCCCTTGAGGTAACTACCGAATCCGAGGTAGATGAAGATAACATGTCATATGATGAGCTTACTTCATTTTGTTAACAATTACTTGAAAAATATGACATACTTAAGAAAGATAATAAAAATTTGAAAAAGAATTTTGATTGCATGCTAAAAGAAAATGATTCATTTAGAAATAAGGTTGCATGAATTGAAAAAGAAAATGAAATTTTGAAAAATGAGAATGTTTCCTTAATGTCCAAATTGAATGATTTATGTGAAGGAAACACTAATTTGAAAAATAAAATTATTTTGGTGAAAAAACAAAAAGAAGTTGCTTTTAATGAAAACAACTCTTTGAAAAGAAAAATTGTTGAAAAAGAAAAAGAAAATTTTTCTAAAAAGACTAAGAAAAATGATTCTATATCTCATCATGCTTTACATGCCACCACTAATGAGATTAAAGTTTTGAAAAATAAAATAAATAGTTTAAGCTCTACTTTGAGCTCATGTGCTTTTAACCACACTAGATTGGAAACCTTGTTTTCAAAGAAACAAGTTCCAAATATTCATGCACATCATTCACATCATGCATATGTTGCACGTCATGACCACACCCACACCCATATGCATCCTAAGGTGTACAAATGTACACATTGTGACCGCAAAGGCCATTTAGCAAAATATTGTTTTGATAAGATGCATCATTTAAATTTTACTAATAAGAAAAATGTTTGGGTTCCTTACAAGACTAACCCCCCAGGACCCAAAAGAAAATGGGTACCAAAATCTCCACCTTTTGTTTTTGATGCAGGTGAGGGCTCTCACAAAACGTGAGAGGGATGGTGCCTTGGTGGTGATTGCACATGGACATGATGGACACATATTTGATGCACCGCTATCAAGGAGTTTTGGTGGGACTACCACCATGTTTTAGAGACTTAGAGCATAGTTCTTTGGTTTGGTAACTATTTCTAAACTCTTAGTTTATTTACATGCTTGTTCATATGTGATATTTTTAGCATGTTCATGTTTTATTTGTTTTGTGCTTCATGTGGTAAATACTAGTTTAAATGTACTTGTCAAAACTTGAAAATATACATGTACAAGTAGTGAGCCACATTTGATTCATATACGTTTGCACTTCATTGTTCATTTGTACTCACTATATGCACATGTATAGCCTAATTTTGATGATTCTCTCATTTACACTTGTTTTACCTATTTTCATATTTTACTTCATGTATATGTATCTTGTATTCCAATCTAATAAATATACATGTATACCCCATGAGTCATTTACCTTCATGCAATTTACATTATGAACTCTTTTTGTGTTTGGGATATGTATGCATATTGTTAGTTTTGGATAAAATCATACATATACCTAGAAGTTTGTTTTAAAAATGAAAAATGAATTTTCATGATTTTTTTATAAAATGATATTTATGTTTTGAGCTTCATTGATTATTTTCATGGAAAATGCTAAACACATGATTCTTGTACACTCACACTTTATATGTTTATTCATGACCTTATTTCATGATTCTTTTTGAGCTTTATCGATTTTGAGTGTCAACTCTTGTGTATTTGGTATGATTCATGAAAAACGTATATTTTGATTTCATGTTTTGAAGGATCTTTAACAAGTTTTTTTCAAAAATTACTTTTAACTAGTTATTATTCTTCAATTTGGTAGTGTTTTTCACTATAAAAATATTTTCAAATCTATTTTTGAAAACCCTACCCATTTATGGGCGGATGGCTGGGCGAGTATGCCTTGTAAGCTTAATTGAAAAATCTTTTATCTTGTGCATATAAAGGGTGGTAGGTTATGAGTTATATACTTGATCTCAATTGGTATTTTTATTTTTTTCTATATATGTATGCTTCATTTCAAATAATATCAATTGCTATTGGCATTCTCTTTTCATACATATATATGTTTATCGTGTGCTTGATTTACAATTGGTATACATCTTTAAAGCACATAGTAAGTTTATGCTAAGCTTGATTTAAAACTTTATTTTCAATTGGTATCTCAATTGACATTATAATAAAGCTTATGCATTATTTTTCAATTGGTATCAATATGATTAAAATTTGTAATGTTTATTTACAATTGGTATCAATATGATTTTTTTATAATTGGTATCTTAAAATTTGATTACAAGTGGTACCTCAAAATTTGTTTTATTAAGCAAAATTCAAAATTTTATTTTAATAAGACATATTAAAAATGTTTTGATTTGTATTGCCTATATGCAAGGAGAGCTTAACATCTCTTCTACATATAGATTCATGTTTAGTGTATCTTATATTTAAGAGCTTGACAACTCTTCTTTATGCGGTACACGTGTGTAGGGGGAGCTTCACATCTCCTCTTATGCATTGCATATTATGTGTTATGTGAATTAGGGCTTGTCATCCCTTCTTCATGTAATGCATATATGTAGGAAAGCTAACTTAGCGTCTTCCTCTTCATGAATGTATATCGCATATACCTTTTAATTGATTGATTTGATGACACCCCTTTATTGATTCTTTGTTTCGAACAAAAAGGGGGGAAAAAATTTGTTGATTTTGTTTTTACTTTAACCCCTTTGTTGATGATTGATAAAAGGGGGAGAAGTATTTGGTATATATATGCATGTTTTCCTTACTTTATTCATAAAGGGGGAGTAGGATTTATGTTTATGCATATATGTTTTGTTTTGCAAATAGGAGAATAAGAATTTGATGTGTTTTATGCTTATTTATGCATGTTTATCTCCTTATATTTGCATACATATTTGTTTAGATTCATGTACTTCATTGCCATTTTTATTATTTATTGTTATGCATGAGTTAAGGGGGAGCTTCCTTGAAGCTTTACTTTAATCCATGCATATATAACTTCATGAGTTTTATCATCATCAAAAGGAGGAGATTGTTGGCCCAAAGGCCTATCACTCTAGTTTTGATGATGATCAACTCATGTAGTTATCATACTAATGATCTTGTGTTTAATTAGTTTCAGATTTGTGATCAAGATCTTAGTAGGTGTATAGCTTTAACAAAGGATTTAAAGTCAAGTTTTGGAGCTAGCACGGTTTGATTCAAGAGCTTGTGCATCAAGACCAAATCAAGTACTCAAGAGGAGTCTAGCTCGTTGGATCAAGTTTGGACCAAGTCAAGAAGGAGGAGAAGACTTCAAGTGAAGACTTCATGAAGACTTGTGTCTAGGTTTGTTTTTATAAGATTTTGTTTTTAGATAAAATGTAAAGGATAGAATAGTTGGTGAATTGCTCAAGTATATCTTATACACACACACTCTTGATTAGATGAGTTTTTCATAAAGAATTTATATTTTGGAAAAATAAAAGAATTTTCATTTTGAAAAAATACCGGGTTGATTTTTGGTATTCAAGTTTACATGTATTTAACCAAAATCGAATTTAGAGCTTAATGTCAAAAACATAGATATTTCACCATATTTGTGTAGTGGATCATATCCATACACACTATACTTTAAAAGAGTTTAAATATCTTGTTTTTGTATTTAGAGAAGTTTGGAAAATAAGTTTTGGAAAAATTAAATTTTGGAAAATACAGTTTTTGTTATGAGCCAATATTTTCAAGTTACAAAAATAGTCCAATTTGTTTGTAACATGCCTTGATTTTGTGCAAGCATGTTTGATTTTCAAAGTATAATATTGAAACTATTTTTGTAGATTTTTCGTGAATTTATGGGATTTTATTTGAATCAAAATGTCAACATTTTTATTCCCAGAATATTGTTTCCTGGCTTCAGCCGGTCGACCGGGACGGTCGACCGCGCGATGTGTACAGACGTGCACGCCAGTCTGGCTGGAGGCCGGTCGACCGGACGGTCGACCGTCCAGAGAGCTCTGCTCTCTGGAAAGCCCCGATCGACCGGACCGGTCGACCGGACAGAGAGTCTGCTCTCTATATCCAGGCCTCGGTCGACCGGGTCGGTCGACCGCTGCCCCAACGGTCAGAAATCTGACCGTTGGCGGTCGACCGGGCGGTCGACTGTCAGGCCATCTGGCTCTCAACGGCTAGTTTTTCTATCTCTATAAATTAGGGCATTTGGGGGCTGTTTTCTCTAAGATTTTAAGTGGATTTTTACAACAGTTTTTCCCACTCTTTCAGGAGGTTTTCTCCACTTATTTGAGAGCAAATATTTCCAATCAAAAGGGGAGTTTTATCAAGAGTGTTTCAAAGTATTTTTCTTGAGTTTTTCCTCCACAATTTCAATCCTTGTTTTCTCACACAACACTTGAGCCATCCATTGCTATATCTACCTATAGGGAATTATTGTGAGAGGATTTTAGGTGATCAAGAGTTGTGATCACCAAAGTTCCTTCATTTGCTTTGAGGAGGCGGATGAGTGCGTTCGCGGTTGTTTCGAGTTCGTGTGTGGACTCGGTGTTTGAGGTGCGGCCTCAGCGAGCTAGTGGGCTTGCGGTGTGTACGGGACTAGAGAGTCCAAGAGTTCTAGTGAGAACTCCTTGTAGGTGTTGCGGCACCGAGTGATCTGGTGGGATCGATTATAGTGGAAATCCTTCGTAGTATCGAAGGCGGGGATGTAGAGCAAGTGTGCTCGAACCTCGAAACAAATCTCCCGTGTTTGCGATTGATCACTCTCTATCTCTTTGTCTTTATATCTTGCATCCTTATCTTGTGTTTATCTTTATATACTTGATATTCATATTGTGCTTAATTGTTATATGCTTGGGGTTTGTTTGCTAACACTTCTATTCAATCAAGAGAGCCAACGCGGCACCTCAACTCTTATTTAGAGGAATCTTGAGGAGTTAGTCCAGAGCCCTTCACGGGGAATTCGGCTACACTCTTGTGTTATACGTGGTGTTTAGTGTAAGAATTTTAGTTTGCATCATATTAGTTTTTAATTCCTCATTTAGTGACCATTAGATTAGCCATCACCTATTCACCCCCCCCCTCTAGGTGATTTTACACAATATTGATAAGAATGAACACACAAAGAGAGTAAATCACCCACGTGTTTATCCTAATTATATGCAATGCAATATGTACACCTCCGTTAAGATCACAACAACACAGGAACAAAATAAAGTATATTAGAATTGAAATCGACACGTACCTAGATTGCAAATGTCTAAACTGTTTTAAAGCGTCCAATTTCTGTATTTTAGTTCTTAAAATTATTACAGTGCACAGGTAATATAAACAAAAAGTAACAGCAGAATATAATAATATACATGAATTTATCCAACCACACAAAAGCAAGTATGGACTTCTGCAATGCCAAAAATTTGTCCTGCACACCAAGAAAACAAAGAAGAAAAGTTAACAAAAACTTGAAATCAAAAAGTTCCCATCCCCAGCAACGGTGCCAAAATTTAATCGGGGGAAATCATGCACGAAAGGTGTATGTTTTGAAATCAATAGTTAAAAGTGCGTGCTTTGACTTCCTCGATACTTCTGTTATAGCATAGAGGCTAAACGGGTCAAATCCAAAGGGAAAGAAAGCGATAGAAGTTTTACCGGAATGTTCACGTGTGTGTTAAAGTATCTTTTATGTTTTAAAGAATGAAAAGAAAAAAAAGAAATAATTGTAACACCCCGTTCCCGGAATACGTACTTAGTTGCGTATTCGTATTTTCTGATCGTATTTTTGATTTACTTCCTGTATTTGTTTTGTATTATGAATTGTTCGCATGATCGTTTTGCCTTGGATCTGGATTCGTGGACTCAGAGTCAGCCCTAGTCTGAACCGGGAACCCGATCCTAGTAAATTTCTCGATTTGATCTTTTTGTTATTCCGATTTGACCGATTTTAGTTTTAAACATCGTTTTTCAATATTTTAGATTTTCTATGATTTTATGGGATTTTCCTGAATTAAGTTGAAATTCTTCAAAACCGGTATCGACCGATACCACTGATCGATTCTCGGATTTTTAATTTACAAACGGAGTTGAATTTTAAGAAATGACTTTCCAGTAACTTCTTAAAATCACCTTTTCTATCTAAACACTTTTTCTGAGAATTTTCTAAATTTATCAAAATTTCACTGGATTAGGTGTCGGCCAGTATCACTGGTTGATTCCAGGAATTTTTATTTACAATTGGAATCAAATTTCTAGATTCCGCTTTCATATTACTTCTTAGAATTATATTTTCTTCTTTCAGACATTTTCTGGGATTTTTCAGATTTTATCAAAATCTGGCCGACCCGGTGTAGACCGGTATTGACCATTGACTTCAGGATTTTTATTTTGAAAATGAGATTGAATTCCTGAAAACCGATTTCACCAAAAATCTTTTTATAATATTTATTATTTTTGAGAATTTTTGGGAAGCTTTTCAAGTTACTTTATTTTTGGGACTTTTCCGGAGTTTTCGGTGTTCTCCCAGATACCGGAATAGTGTCCAGATATTTTCCCACTTTTTCTCTCTCCTCGCCAAACACGATCTTCACTCCTGGGATTCTGTATTTATTGCGAAGATCCTCTCCTCACCTCCCCATGCTGCATTTAATGCGCTGCTAATCAACTCCCATCAAGTCATCATGACTTTTGTCCTTTTGTGAAACGCAGCTTTGGCATCTTCCCTGGACGCAGCCTTGATTCCCGCGTTTGGCCCATTTTGGCCTAAACGCAGCCAACCATTTTGTTGAGACGCAGCCATCTCCTTCCAATGAAACGCAAGTTTCATTCCTTGGCTTCCAAAGTCAAACTTGCAATCATTACTTCCCCACTATATAAATCACCCCACTCCTTCTCTCTCTTTCATTTCTCTTCCATTTCTCTTCTCCTTCTTCCTTGTTTCCTGCAGCCACCAACAGAGAAGCCACTAAAAGCCTCCTCCTCCTTCCTTTGGCTACCATACTCCACCTTCTCCACCTCCACTTTCACCACCAACACCATCACTTCTTTCTTCTCCATCTCCTCCTCCTTTTCCAACAACAACAACATCTCCATACCACCTTTTTCAACCTCTTTTCACCATAAAACACCAAAGAACCCATCCTCTCCACCAAAACTTCTCCACCATCTCCACCACCACCTACATCTCCTTGGCCACCATCAAGTATACCATCTTCACCTCCTCGGCGAGCTCTTTCATTCTAGCCAACTTGTCGCTCCCCGTGGCACCGTTTGCAAAATCCCATTTTTGGCAAAGTGAACTAGACTTGCACCTTCAACCTCTCTCCATCACCTTGTGAAGACCGGCCACTCCTTTTGGATTGGGGCCGCGTTCTTCTCCGCTGGCAAGACTTAGGGCCGGTACCCTCCTTTTGGATTGGGGCCGAACTTCCCTTCGTCGGACGCAGCAAGGAACCTGTAGGCGAGTAATTCTACTCGCCAAGACATGAACAATCACTTGTATTTTCATATCAACGAACACAACACTTAAAGGATAATTCTGCTCTCTGTTTGACTCTGTTAGTCGACTTGACCCAGTCATTAGTCGACTAGAACCCTTTATTAGTCGACTATCCTTTTGTTATAGTCGACTAACTCCCTTGAAACGCAGCTTTTCTTCTGAAGACGCGACCCTATTAGTCGACTAACTCATTGTCCTAGTCGACTTTCTTTCTTTCTGAAGACGCGGACTTGTGAGACGCGGACTTGTGAGACGCGGATTTGTGACAAGACGCGGACTTGTGAGACGCGGCCTTATGAAACGCAGTCTTGTGAAACGCAGCCTATTAGTCGACTAACCCCTTCTTCTAGTCGACTAACTTTTCTCCTGAAAACGCAACTCTTTGAAAACGCAACCCATTAGTCGACTTTCCCTTCTCTATAGTCGACTAACTCCTCTATAAGTCGACTAATTGCCTTCCCCTAGTCGACAAATTTTGGCTATTTACTGTGGTTAATTACTTTCTTGGAAATGAACCTTATACTCGAGACATGTATTATATATTGTTATTTCATGGCATGTTACTTGACAATATCACCTTCCCTCCTCTCTGTTTGTTTCCTAACGCGGATCCCATGCCCGCGTCCATGTTCTTCTTGTGTTAACGCGACGCGGAACCCACATCCGCGTCCGCCTTCTCCCCGCGTCCTGATTTGAACACGGGTCTCGAACCCCGCGTTTGTGGCACCTTCGCGACGCGACTCCCGCGTTTGTGACTTCCGCGTCTGCTATTTCCTGCGTCTGGTATTTCCCGCGATGCGATTCCCGCGTCTGCGACCCTCGCATCCCATGCTCAAACCCGCGTTTCCCTGTGCACACTCCAATTCCATATACTTCTCTCTCCCTGGACTTCTCCCTTACTTTCTCTCTAACGCACTGACGCGTCGATTTCCTGGATTCCGGATATCAGAGATTTCACTAAGATTTAGGCGAGTGATCTCGCTATCCTCTTGCCTTACTATTTTATTGGTTATGCGAGTGTTCTCGCTTCCTTTGGACTTTCCTATTTTCATCGGTCGACTTGTATTCTTCATGATTTATGCTGTTTGGAACTAACACCTTCTTTGATTGTGCTCAACTATTATTCTGTTACTTAACAAACTTGATATGCTTTTGCTTGATACTTACCATCTACATGCTAATGCCTGTCACCTGTTTATACTACTTGTCATTTTCATGCTACTATTTAACACATGTATATCACCTGGCAACTGATGTGTTAACACCTAACATCGAACCTGCTACTACTTGGCAAGACCCCTTGTTATGTCGTGACTTGCCACCGGACTAATATCAATCTCTTGACATGATTGGTCAACTGTCTAATATCATCCTCTTGTCATGCTATCACTTGACACCCAGCATGATATACTTGACTCTCATTATTATCACGATAACGGGAATGATGACCTGACATCTTGATAGTACAAACTGTACTCCTGTTACTCATGTGATACCTTATAGTACGAACCAGTACTCCTGAGATACATGTATTCCTGACTTGCTCTTGCTCATTCCCGGAATCTGATAATCATCTAATAATTCATAAAAGAACAACTTGCATCGGGTCGGGGGAAACTTGCGGCTATCAATATGTGTTCGTGTTTACAGTGGTATTAGGCATGTTGTGCAACTAAAACTTCCGGTCTGACCTGTGGGCCTCCAGGCGACCGAGGGGAGTGCTGGCTCCCTCCTTCCTGGTACCATCATGATAAGGGCATACATAATCCCTCCTGTTAGCCTTGCGGCTGGTTCCGTCCACCAAGCAACGGAACAATCCTGGGCCGTGGTCCCGGGTATGTACGGGACCCACTGTAAACATAGTTCGTTGATACCCCCGCTGGTTTCCAATAACAACCTTGTTTTACTCGGATATGGATCTATGTGTGCTGGGACGCTAGTTCACATAGCTAGATATCAGGGTAAGACGAGTAATAATAAAGTGTCAAGATAATAATCGGCTCTTTAAGTTGTAAGTAGAGGTATGTGGAATGGGACGCATACTGAAGCCTGCAGCTTAAACGGCTATGAATCGGTGATATGCCTTACCATAATTGCTTGTCCTGGATTTTACTTCAGATTTTCGGCTTTATGAGTATTATCGTATTAACTGCTCATACTCTGCTTTATCCCTTGTATCCACTTGCCTCCTGTTCATTATCTTATCATGCCCTGAGTACAGTCGGATTGTATGTGCTTGGATTATGGTGACATGAGATAAAGGTATATAGATGAGGGTTTCCTTATTTGGATTATTCCTTCGACGTACTAGTCTTATGGAGCCGTGATCTGAAACCATATAATCAGATTTGTTCGTCCTCGGCTTTATTTGATTTTATCGCTTTACATATACTTACCCTTGCTCGCCACTTGGCTCTTGCTTCACCACTCGCCTGGGGAGTTTCATCTGACTCCCCTGGATCCTCATGTCCAGGTCATGGAGCTTGGAGCGTGTGGATTCTCCCGGTTGCTGATCAGAGTGGCGCAGCTGAAGCATGGATCCCCAGCAGACCGTCTGAAGCTCTATCCTTCCTGGCCCCCTTGTTCGGCTCTAGAGTTTCCCTGTTATGACTCTGAGCCCCCATTTGTACTGTTCATACTTGTACATCTCTTTGTAATCTCGCAATTGCGCATATCAGTGATGTAATATTCATGTAATATTGGATCACCTCTGGTGATAACTTTGTAATTGTACTCATATGTTGGAATGTATAATGCACCACTTGCTTCCGTACTCTGATTCTTGCCTGTACTGATGCTTAGCGTATATATGTGAGGGTATTTCTGACCTGCGTATATACGTTGCAGTAACGTCTCCGTACCCGCAGGATCGGGGGGCGTTACAGGGTGGTATCAGAGCCTAGGCTCTACATCCTCAGTACGTCCAGACGGCAAATTAATGGTAAAGAGATTTGCAACTGGAATGCATGAGTCTTGGTTATACAATCCAACTACAAGTACAAAGTTATCCATTCTCTCTTGATAATCTTATCCTTGAATTCTGAAGTTCTCCCATCCTTTCATACTTCAGTTTCTTGTTATTCTTAGACCAACTCGGACATGAAAAGATGGGGAAATCATAACGGTTCTGGTTCTTCCTAGGGTAACCCTAACGGAGAAAATCTTGATTTGAGACTATTTCTGCAAGATATGATGAGACACGATCAGTACAGATGAAGGTCCCGCACCAAGGATCATTGTTTGCACTCCGAGAACAGAAGCCAGGCGACATGTTGGATTTCAGGAAATTACAGCCGGCAATCTTTTCAAGCATGGAGAAGCCTGGATGCATAGCAGTGGTCAGTAAACCTGATGGATCTTCTAAGTCAACTTGGGTCCCTGACGAGAACTAGGTGAAAATGATCAAGATTCAGTTAGAAGATGTAGCCTGGATGTAGTAGTTGGCAGAAGCAGCGAGACTGGGAAAGCCCAACACTTGGGACTATTTCTCGAAGGATTTCTATAGGAAGATTCTTCTCTGTAATAGCCCAGGAAGAAATGAAAGAATGATTTATCAAATTGCGGTAGGGAGATTGGATTGTAAATAAGTACACTGCAAAATTCCTAAGGCAGAGTCGGTCGGTGTTTTACATGGTGGCCGACAAGGAGAACCGAGCAAGCAATATCTTAAGTGAGAAATGAAGATGAAGAGCAGGATGTTTCTTATCCCCAAGCAGCCCAAGGAGTATTCTCAAGTTCTTTTGTCATCATCCGGGAAGTGGAATGGACCCAGAGAAGAAAGATTAGGATGAGTTGCAGCTGAAGTTGGTGAAGAGACCCTCTTAATTGATGGAAGTAAAGGCTCAGACAGGCCTCCGGATGCCCTACTAGCTAAGTCATCCCTCCAACCTTGCCCTTAACATATGATATGCGGATATTGTCTGAAGCCGGGTACCTACAACACAACCACCAGAAAGGTTACGAATTATGTCGTACGCGGGTTCAGAGATTAGTTGAAAAGTGACTGTATGTTCAAGAAAGCAGAGAACATTACACCGATCAGATCAACTCTTCCAGTATCACCGTTGTGAGGGAATCCAGGACCTACTGTCAGAATAACCTCACTTCATCCCCAGCATCCAGCATGAAGTCATATACAAAAGAGACCGAGAACTAGGGCACAAGATGAAGGGAGGCAAATGATTTGTCACATACATTGCATTTATGTTGTCACTTTACCATACTTGTTTGCTAATAAATGATATTAATAATTGTCTTTTTCTTTGCTAAATGTAGGCCCAAATGCTCAAAGAAATAAATGAGGAGCAAGCCCAAAAGCCCACTTTATTCTGAAATAATTCAGAATAAACTGGAAGTGAAGAAATCTGGGCTATCAAGGAGTTGAGAAAATCCCTCCTTGAATCGAGAAATCGGAGCCAAGAAAATCAAATGCTGATTCAGTCAGTGGTTGAAGAAGAAACAAGAAAATCAACCAGATATACGAGAAGCCCTTCACCCAAGGAAGCTCCCCCCTTTTGGTGTGGCCACCTGGCCACACCAATGCCGCAAAAACGCGGCAAAAGCCGCGTTTTTGCGGCAATCTTGGGGAGTTAGGGGAGCGTTTGCTCCCCCGACCTCCCCGGGATCTTGGTTGTTGGGTTTTTGGCTATAAATACCTCCTTCAGCAGAGAAAAAGGCAGCGAAGACTAGGATTAAACCTTGCTTTTATTTTCTTAGGATCTAGGTTCATTGTTAGTTAGAACACAAGTTGTAACTCTGTTGTTTACTTTGTAGTTCAGTTTAAAAAGCTTGTGAGAGAGAGGATTGAGAGCTTGTAATCAAAGATTGAAGTGACAGCAATTCAAGAGCAAGCCATCTTTTCTCCACTCGTGTTTCGGTATGTTGCGCATGTTTATTTTTGCTTTGTCGTTTTCCATGAATAACTAAAGGGTTTTCTGGGCTAGCTATCTCCTTTCTCTTGTTTTCTTCTCCTCTGTTTTTTAAAGAAAAAGTCCCGATGACTCATATGCATGCCTCCCTTACAAGCCTTTCTTTTTGAAAGTATTCTTGAAGGCACATGATGATGGGCATAGATAGTTGAATTCACTATTCTCTCTTGATCTTCTTGTGAATCATTTTTAATTCATTCTTGCTTCTTCGCGCTTTATGTTTTAATATCTGATTCCAACTCTTTCTTGAAGATAAAGAACTCAACCCCTCTACATCTTATGTGCTTTACTCAAAGCTCTCTAAAAAGAATCAACTGTAAGTCTTGCAAATGAACCCAGGGACTAAATATTTTAAGAGAAGAATGAACAAGTGAGTAGGAAGATAGTAAGCCCAGATTTGATTTCATATTATAAAACAACATCACAACTCTTAAAGCTTTTTACAAATCACTTTCTCCAAATCCTTTTCTGAAAGTTGAAATTTCTCTTTTTCATCTCTTTTCCTTCCATTCTCTTTTTCTAAAAAAAACTAACACACTTCTTTGTTTCTATTTACTTCACCGAAACGCTTCTATCGCATCCCTCCTCGTGGACTCGACCCGTTAGCCACAAGCTACACGGTACATTCTTAACTTCATTGGTTGTTTCATTTGTTTTAGCAATCAATTTTTGGCGCCGTTGCCGGGGAGGGAACGGTGTAGTTGTTTTAACTATTCTTGTGTGTTTGTTTCAGGGAATTGAAGATCAAGATCTAGCATTCAAGCTTGCTGAGAAGACTTGAAAATTCTGTGCCCCTACTCTCGAAAGTAGGAAACAGAATTTCAAGAAATTGCTTTGCAAATCTGAAATTTTTTTTGGGACTACTAAAAACTTTGTTTTGCAGGACATATTGCTTGCAAAAATTTCTAGTTTTTTATGTCATATTTGTGCTAGTTTGTTATCACCATCCCTGTTTTAATCCAACAGTAATTTGAATGATTGTGAATTGTTTAAAAAACGTTTAGACTTGCATTTTAGGCATTTGTCTAATTACGTTTTCTTTACAATTACTGTTGAGAGAGCTGGAGACGAGGTATGTATGCATAGCATATAGTTTAGGAAACATTCTTGGGTGTTATTGCTTTTGAATGCTACTTTCCTATATCTTGCACACTTGCACTAATCAATTCTAAGGGCAAAACCCTAATCAAGATAAGGTGGGGAAGTCATTACCCTTCCTTAGCCCACAAACCATCTCCAAGCACGCACAACCTAAGCCTAATTAAAATTTGATAGACGTTGGCCTTAGGGACATCTCGAACTCAATAGGAGATTATCCTAAAGAGGGAAAGTGTTGGAAATTGACTCCTGTAAAATCAGTGTCAAGGAAAGGGATTGAGGGCCGAAAGCCCGAAGTGCGGTGGTTATTTAATTAAGGAACGTCTTTTGACGGAAAACCTCCCACCAAACTTGCCCTGACCTGGCTGATTCGCTTGTAGTCAAGGTCTACATTCTACCTCTTGTGGACAATCAACCAGTTAGGAGTTGTCTAGGTCAAGGATACCTTAGACTAGGCTTGGTTGATTTTTCTTTATTGTTGACCGCTGTTTGAACTTGTTGTGATTTTGACTGTGATTATGTATGCAAGTGTGGTCGAGAGACCCTAATTCATCTAGGTTGACTAGACACACATCACCACCTAAGTTTGAACTAAGACCAGATCCGGTAATGGCTCAATCCACATCACTGCAGGATAGGTTCTACCCCATTAGGACCTCACTTCCATCATGCATCTCACTTCCATCGGTTGGTGAATACAATTTTGAGCTCAAGCCTCAATTCATCAACACACTCCCCAAATTTCATGGTCTAGAGTCCGAAGATGCCTACTTCTTCATAAGAGAATTTGAGGAAGTATGTCTTATGATGAAAATCCCACACCTTGTAGACGATGCTATTAGGTTGAGATTTATCCCGTTTGCACTTAAGGACCTAGCAAAAAAGTGGCTCTACAGCTTAGCAGCCGGTTCCATCACATCTTGGATGGTTTCATCAAGGTCTTCTTGAAGAAATTCTATCCTATCCATAAAACCGCTCTCATTAGGAAGACGATCATGCAATTTAAGCAAGAGCCTAGTGAACCGTTCTGGAGGTACTTTGAACGCTTTAAGGACCTCCTTGTCCAATGTCCACATCATGGAATAGAGAAATGGCGACAATGCCAATTCTCTATGACGGTTTAGACTATTCCACCAAAACCCTCTTAGAAAGTATGTGCCAAGGGGTTTCTTGCAGAAAGATGAAGATGAGGGATGGGATTTGTATGAAAATTTAGCTGAGAAAACCATCCAATGGGAATCTGCGAGTGAGACCCCTAAGAATCCTAACTCCATCTCTTCGAAAGGAGGTCTCCATTCCATAGAATCGTCCATTGCTAATGAGGCTAAGTTAGCTAATTTAGCTAGAAGACTGGAAGCTCTAGAGACAAAAGAACCAAGTCCAGTCAATCAAGTCAGCCCGAACCAATTTCCATCCCCGGGCTGCACTTATTGTCAAGCCATGAATCATGTGTTTGAGGAATGCCCAGTGTTTCAAGCTCAGCAATCCTACCACGAACCGATGAATGCGGCCTTTTCAAGGCCGAACAATAACCCTTACGCCCCAACGTACAATCCCGGCTGGAGAAATCACCCTAATTTCTCATGGAGTCAGAACAACAATGACCATTCACGATTCAATCATGCTAACCACTTCCAACATGGTAACAATTCTTCCAATCATCAACCCAACTTCTCCAATTTCCATAATAATTCTCCCAACCATCCACCAAGCTTTCCAAATTATCAACAGAACTTTCCTAACCAATCTCCACAATCCTCCTTCCAGAATCCTCAATTGGAAAGGAGAATGACTGACTTTGAAAGGAACATGGAGAGATATATGAAAAATCAAGATACTCTCATGCAAACCATTCAGAGGTTAGAGGTTCAAATGAGCCAACTAGCCAACCCACAGAATGAGAGACAAAAGGGTACCCTGCCTAGTCAGCCAGTCACCAATCCGAGGAATTCCCAACAAGCTCATTTGGCTGAGGATCCTTCATTCAATCAATGTAATGTTGTGCATACATTGAGGTCAGGAAAGAAAGTTGATAACCAAGTGTCAACACCCACCAATCCTATTCAGCACAACCACAATCAAGCTTCCACCTCATCCAATCCAAGCTCTTCCAAATCTGACGAGTCTGAAAAGACAAGTCAGCCAGCCAGGTGCACCAGCCTATAGTACCATTTCCGAATAGGCTGAAAAACAATAAGCAAAATCCGCACATGGACAAGATAATAGAGATGTTTAATCAAGTGAAAATAATGTGCCACTTCTTGATGCCATCCAACAAGTTCCTTCCTATGCTAAGTTTCTTAAGGACATGTGCACCAAGAAGAGAAAGACTAATGTTCCTAAGAAAGTCTTCCTAGCCACTAATATTAGTGAGCTATTTTCGGGTCCTATCCCTGTCAAGTACAAAGATCCAGGTAGCCCTACCATTGCCTGCACAATAGGACAAGCCGAGATTAGTCGTGCACTTCTTGACTTGGGAGCAAGTATCAACTTGCTTCCATTCTCTGTTTATCAACAACTCGGGTTGGGTGACCTTAGTCCAACCCGAGTCACCATCCAACTGGCTGACCGTTCTGTTAAAGTTCCAAAAGGGAAATTAACGATGTCCTGATTCGGGTAGGGGAGTTCATATACCCTGTCGATTTCATAGTTTTGGAGACACAACCTGTGTCCAACTCCAATCGTAGGGCTCAAACTCCGGTCATCCTAGGTCGACCATTCCTTGCCACTGCTAATGCCATCATCAATTGCAGGAATGGGTCTATGAGGTTAACCTTTGGAGACATGACTAGAGAAGTCAATGTCTTCCATCTAGGAAAACAACCCCGTGACATCGAGGACCAAACTTTTGAAGTAAACCAAATTGAGAACTTGACAAGTGAACACGGGGAAGAATTGGAATCAGAAATGGAGATTGACTTCGAGTTAGAGTCTGATGACTTTAATCTCGATCAGGTGGTAGATTCTGCCGTGAATTGGGCTTCAAACCCGATTTCACCAACTATGGAGCCAACAGATTTGACTAGTCCTTCTAGTGAGCCTTCCTCTTCCTTAGAATTGAAAGCCCTTCCTACGCATCTCAAGTACGCCTATCTAGGCGAACAAGAGACCTTTCCCGTCATCATTGCCTCCCATTTAAATGACGGGGAAGAAAAAGATTTGAAAGATATTCTAAGAAAACATAAGGAAGCCATCGGGTGGACTATGACTGATATCAAGGGATTAAGTCCAACCATCGTTCAACACCGCATCCATCTCAATGAAGATGCCACACCCAAGAGAGACCCGCAGCGTAGGTTAAACCCTATAATGCAAGAGGCTGTTCATGCTGAAATCATAAAACTCTTAGACAATGGGATAATTTATCCCATTTCGGATAGCCAATGGGTCAGTCCTGTCCACGCGGTCCCAAAGAAATCTGGTTTCACCGTAGTGGAAACGAGAACAAAGAGTTGGTTCAAACTCGACTTCCCACGAAGATTCGAGTTTGCATTGACTATAGGAAACTGAATGCTGCAACTCGTAAGGACCACTTTCCACTTCCCTTCATTGATCAGATGCTTGAACGTTTAGCGGGTCACGAGTACTACTGCTTCTTGGACGGTTACTCGGGCTATAACCAGATCCCTATCGCTCCTGAGGACCAGAAAAGACCACGTTCACCTGTCCATTTGGGACATTTGCTTATCGTCGGATGCCATTCGGCTTATGCAATGCCCCAGCAATGTTTCAACGTTGCATGTTGAGTCTTTTCTCTGACATGGTAGAGCGCTTCTTAGAAATCTTCATGGATGATTTCTCCATCTACGGAGATTCATTCACTCAATGTCTCCACCATCTTGAACTCGTCCTCCAACGTTGCGCTGAAAAACATTTGACACTAAACTGGGAGAAATGCCACTTCATGGTTAAACATGGAATTGTCTTGGTCATGAAATATCCAAGAAAGGAATAGAAGTGGATAGAGCCAAAATCGAGGTTATTGCTAAGCTTCCCATGCCCAAATGCGTTAAGAACATTAGATCCTTCTTAGGACACGCTGGATTCTACCGAAGATTTATCAAGGATTTTAGCAAAATTGCTAGGCCCTTGACTAATCTATTAGCTAAGGATGTGTCCTTCACTTTCGATGCTGACTGCATCACTTCTTGGGAGAAGCTTAAGAGAGAGCTGATTTCTGCACCAATCATATCTGCACCGGATTGGTCTAAGCCATTTGAGATTATGTGCGATGCTTCTGATTTTGCCATAGGCGCTGTCCTAGGATAACGTATTGATAGCAAGCAGCATGTGATCTATTACTCTAGTAGGACTCTCAATGACGCTCAACTGAACTACACTACGACCGAAAGGAATTCTTGGCAGTAGTGTTTGCCTTAGAGAAGTTTCGTCCCTACCTACTAGGGTCCAAAACTACCATCTTCACCGATCATTCTGCACTTAGGTATCTCATGATGAAGAAGGATGCCAAGGCCCGACTCATTCGTTGGATCCTCCTTCTTCAAGAATTTGATCTCGAAATTCGAGACAAGAAAGGTGTAGAAAATGTCGTTGCTGACCATCTCTCACGGATTCCCAATTCTCCATGCAACGAATTACCCATCAATGAGGATTTTCCTGATGAACATCTCTTAGCTATCTCTAGGGAACCTTGGTTTGCTGATATAGTGAATTACTTAGTCACAAACCAAACTCCGTCTCATTGGTCCAAAAATGAAGTTTACCGGTTCTTATCCCAAGTCCGGTATTTCTTTTGGGAGGAACCGTATCTTTTCAAGTACTGTTCCGACCAAATTATTAGGAGATGCATTCCCGATGAGGAGGTTAGGAGTGTTCTGTCCTTCTGTCACGAACTTGCATGCGGTGGACACTTTGGTCCCCGCAAGACTGCTGAAAAGGTGCTACAAAGCGGGTTTTATTGGCCCACTCTGTTCAAGGATGCCTATGATTATTGCAAGACGTGCCCTAGATGCCAAATGATAGGTAGGATCTCACATCGAAATATGATTCCCCTCAACCCAATCCTGGAAATAGAACTCTTTGATGTTTGGGGCATCGACTTTATGGGTCCATTTCCTAACTCATTTGGGAACCAATACATATTGGTTGCTGTGGACTACGTGTCCAAGTGGGTAGAAGCCATTCCATGCAAAACTAATGATAACAAAGTTGTCATAAAGTTTTTGAGAGAGAACATTTTTTCCCGCTTCGGAACCCCTCGTGCTATCATCAGTGATAATGGCACCCACTTTTGCAATAGATCTTTTGAAGCCCTTATGCGAAAGTATGCCATAACTCACAAGTTGTCCACACCATATCATCCTCAAACCAGTGGGCAAGTTGAGGTTTTAAATAGACAAGTCAAACTTATATTGGAGAAAACTGTGAACCAAAACCGGAAAGATTGGTCCTTAAAACTTGTAGATGCTCTATGGGCCTACAGGACCGCTTTCAAGACGATTTTAGGAATGTCTCCCTATAGGTTAGTCTATGGAAAACCTTGTCACTTGCCCGTTGAGTTAGAGCACCGAGCCTTATGGGCAATCAAGCAGTTGAATTTCGATTTGACTAAGGCCGGTGACCTTCGGAAATTACAAATTTCCGAATTGGAGGAATTGAGAAATGAGGCCTATGAAAATGCTAGGATCACTAAAGATAGAGTGAAGATTTTCCATGACAAGCACATCATAAGAAAAATCTTTGTCCCTGGTCAAAAGTCTTACTCTACAATTCTAGGCTTCATCTTTTTCCAGAAAATTGAAATCACGATGGACTGGGCCATTCGTTGTAAAGACCGTGTTTCCACACGGTGCAGTTGAGATCAGTGACCCCAAGAATGGAAATGACTTTAAGGTAAATGGTCAACGCCTTAAACCTTTCTTGGAATCAGTGCCGGTAGATGAGACGGTAATGGGTCTTTTTGACCCAGTGTATCTGTAACTTTCCTCCTTTCCATTGTATTTCATGCACTTATACATTTCTTTCATACATTGGGGACAATGCATGAGATAAGTGTGGGGGAGGGTTCTAACATAACTGAAAAAAAAAGGATATATATAAAAATAAAAAAAAAGAAAAGAAAAGGGTAGACAATATTTTGATATATTTTTTGTAAGAATTTAAGTCAATTTTAAGGAATAGGAGAATCATAATTAGGATTTCTTTCACTTGGTCAAAATAAGATAACTTGTTTGATTTTTAAGGTTAGGAAGAAAATCTGGGAAAGTAATTTAGTCTTGATATTTACCTTGATGACATATGCACACAAAATACACTTACACACTTAGGGTTTGAAAACAGAGACTCTTATGCCTTATAAAAAAAAAAAATCTAATTATTGAGTAGCTAGGTGCTTTGGCCTAAGCAAGCCTTAGTATTTATGCAAAAGATAATTAGACAAGCTTGAAAAAAAAAAAAAGTATTCTCTGATTAAGCTGGGTACTTATGCCTCATGAAGCATAAGTATTCACGCCTAAAAGGGGTACCTCGTATAAATAATGTGTATACTCTGATTAGCTGGGTATTTATGCCTCAGGAAGCATAAGTATTCACGCCTAAAAGGGTTACATAGTATAAATAAAAACCTTGGTTTCGTGGCCTTATCTGCTCGGGTGTTTAGGTCCTTAGGGTGTTTTTCTCACCTGGTGCCCTAAAACCGTCCGGTTTGGGTGTCACCGACTGAAAGCTCGTTACATGGGCAGATTAGAAAGCCTAATGAAATCAAGGGATAAAATTTCACCAAAAAAAAATAAAAAAATAAAATAAATATGAGGCATAGGAGTTAATGTTGAAGAACCCTTAGTAAACTTCACAGTCACGATGGTGCATACGACTCAGGGTAAATTAATAGACTAGATGAGAAGTACAGTTTGACTCCTTACTTTAATTACAACATGTTTTTGAATGGAGACTAAGTTTAGGAATGAAAAATTTGATATTCCTGTAACTTATAGATTACTTAAACTCTCACAAACATACTTCAAATATTTTCGCCTTCCAAAAAAAAAAAAAAAGAAAGAAAGAAAAAAAAAAAAAAAAAGAAAAAAAAATGCTTTTCGAAAATACTAACCTTTTTCCTTTTTGGATTTTGTGGGTGTAATCCGCTGAAAACCCTCACGAGACAAAACTCGTCTCTAGGGGTGACCTAGAGGTTCAACGGCTTGTTGCACATGCTCAGTGCAATCGAGTGACCTGCGAAAGTGGTCTAATAATTGATTCAAGTTAGTCTAATGTTTTGCTCGAGGGCGAGCAAAAGATAAGTGTGGGGGTGTGATTTGTCACATACATTGCATTTATGTTGTCACTTTACCATACTTGTTTGCTAATAAATGATATTAATAATTGTCTTTTTCTTGTGCTAAATGTAGGCCCAAATGCTCAAAGAAATAAATGAGGAACAAGCCCAAAAGCCCACTTTATTCTGAAATAATTCAGAATAACTCGAAGTGAAGAAATCTGGGCTATCAAGGAGTTGAGAAAATCCCTCCTTGAATCGAGGAATCGGAGCCAAGAAAATCAAATGCTGATTCAGTCAGTGGTTGAAGAAGAAACAAGAAAATCAACCAGATATACGAGAAGCCCTTCACCCAAGGAAGCTCCCCCCTTTTGGTGTGGCCCACTGGCCACACCAATGCCGCCAAAACGCGGTAAAAGCCGCGTTTTTGCGGCAATCTGGGGAGTTAGGGGAGCGTTTGCTCCCCCGACCTCCCCGGGATCTTGGTTGTTTGGTTTTTTGGCTATAAATACCTCCTTCAGCAGAGAAAAAGGCAGCGAAGACTAGGATTAAACCTTGCTTTTATTTTCTTAGGATCTAGGTTCATTGTTAGTTAGAACACAAGTTGTAACTCTGTTGTTTACTTTGTAGTTCAGTTTAAAAAGCTTGTGAGAGAGAGGATTGAGAGCTTGTAATCAAAGATTGAAGTGACAGCAATTCAAGAGCAAGCCATCTTTTCTCCACTCGTGTTTCGGTATGTTGCGCATGTTTATTTTTGCTTTGTCGTTTTCCATGAATAACTAAAGGGTTTTCTGGGCTAGCTATCTCCTTTCTCTTGTTTTCTTCTCCTCTGTTTTTTAAAGAAAAAGTCCCGATGACTCATATGCATGCCTCCCTTACAAGCCTTTCTTTTTGAAAGTATTCTTGAAGGCACATGATGATGGGCATAGATAGTTGATTCACTATTCTCTCTTGATCTTCTTGTGAATCATTTTTAATTCATTCTTGCTTCTTCGCGCTTTATGTTTTAATATCTGATTCCAACTCTTTCTTGAAGATAAAGAACTCAACCCCTCTACATCTTATGTGCTTTACTCAAAGCTCTCTAAAAAGAATCACTGTAAGTCTTGCAAATGAACCCAAGGGACTAAATATTTTAGAGAGAAGAATGAACAAGTGAGTAGGAAGAATAGTAAGCCCAGATTTGATTTTCATATTATAAAATAACATCACAACTCTTAAAGCTTTTTACAATCACTTTTCTCCAAATCCTTTTCTGAAAGTTGAAATTTCTTTTTTCATCTCTTTTCCATCCATTCTCTTTTTCTTAAAAAAAACTAACACAACTTCTTTGTTTCTATTTACTTCACACGAAACGCTTCTATCGCATCCCTCCTCGTGGACTCGACCGTTAGCCACAAGCTACACGGTACATTCTTAACTTCATTGGTTGTTGTTGGCCCAAAGGCCATTATCCCAGTTATTTTGATGATAACAAAACATATTTAGTTATGTATTTAACATGTTTTATTTCAAATATTTCAGGTTATTTAACAGGTTGTTTTTGACGGCTCCGCTAAAAGACTCACAAGTTTGGACGCCGCTAAAATGAAGATTCCCAACTACGCACAACTAGGATGCTTTGGGATCAAGATGATGAAGTGAAGATCAAGACAAGATCAAACGACAAAGAAAAACAAAATTTGTAATTGTATTTTAGACATTTTGTCAAAACTAGATATTAGAAGTAGAGCTATGGGATCATCACACACACACATTTCAGTTAGGCTTCAAAAAGATTTTTCAATTCATTTCTAACTTAGTTTTTAAAAGAGAACATATTTGAAAATATACGCGTTTTAGAAAAACCATAGTTTTTGGAAAAACATTTTCATTGAAAAACAGTTTGTGTTCAAAAGAATTTTATCAAACTACTTTTAACATGTTTGAAGTATGACACATGCTTATACTTCATGTTTTTTACAAGTTCCAAAATCTTACCCAAAACCCAAAACCAAAACCAAGATTTTCTGGTTCTGGAAGTTCTGTTTTTT